>ML103842.1:0-36738 GCA_003697995.1 Taxidea taxus jeffersonii | reverse complement strand
TTAACCAACTGAGCCACCCAGGCTCAGTTGGTTAAGCAGCTGCCTTCGGCTCAGGTCATGATCCCAGCATCCTGGGATCAAGTCCCACATCGGGCTCCTTGCTCAGCAGGGAGCCTGCTTCTCCCTCTGCCTGCCTCTCTGTCTGCCTGTGCTCTCTCTCTCTCTAACTAATAAATAAATAAAATCTTAAAAAAAAAAAAAAAGATAAAAAAAAATCCAACTCACACTAGCTCAAGCCAAAACAAAAACAATGAAAACAAAACTCAACAAACAATGACCACACATTTATTGGAAGGATTCTGGGGGTAGCACCACTTCTGAAGGAACTTAAGTAAGAATGAACTGCTTTAGGGCTTTTAGGCACAGATAGGCAGGCTGTATCTTTGCGAGGCTTTCTGCTTTTCCTTATTTCATTTATTTTTTTGTGCATTCACCTTATTCTGTTCTACTCTTTCACGTACTTGAGAGTGTGTAGGGGAGATAACAAGGGGCCTGGGGCTGAAGTGCAGCTTCATGCTTATATCTTCTAAATTTAGGGATCTGATAGGTAGGAGTTCTTATCCTTATTCCCAGACCAAAGGTAAGAACAACCAAGGGAATGGCTCTGCCTGTTCTGGTTTGGGTGTCCTGCTCTCTCCTAGATGTGTCACTGTGGTGACGCCTGGATTACATGTCTAATCCTTAGGGTACCAGGGTTAGCACCCTCCCCCACCACACCCCAGAGTTGGGGGAGGGAGACAAGTGAGCCTGAATGGCAAGGAAAGTTTGTTCCAGAAGAGGATGAAGAAAGGGTACCTAATGGCTAAAATGGTAGGAGACAATTGCCCAGACATTCCTTCGAGTTCTTTATATTAATTCATTTCCCACATCACTTGGTAGATAAGTAAAAGATGAGGTTTATTAGTTGGTGCCTTAGCTATTACCAAAGCTAAGTGAGGACAGAGTTATGTTTTTGAAAACAGTGCTCACTTCGGCAGCACATATACTAAAATTGTTTTTGAAAACATAGTAAAACTACAAGCAATTAGGGTGTCTAGCTGTCATTGTGGTTTTGAATAATAGATAAAAATGTAGAAGTGAGGTGAAACCAAGGCAATTCACTCAGTACAGTTTTGTTATTTCTCTGAGACTCATATGCCTCCTTACTTCAATGGGAGGGCAATAGTACTTGTGAGGTAGTATTTTGCATGTATTCAAGGAGATCATTTAAAAAATCTTTCAGTCTGGGGTTACATCATATGTTTAAATAAAGCTTAAATAAAGTAAAAAAAAATCTTTCAGTCAAGAACTTGCTATATAGTAAATACTCAATGTATATTGACAAATAGTTAAAACAACAAAGTCTACTAAGAACAACAGAAACAACTCTATAGTTTAATCATGAGATAGAGATCAGAGTGAAAATATCATATAATCACAATAGATTCTTTTTTTTTTTTTAAGATTTTATTTATTTATTTGATAGACAGAAATCACAAGTAGGCAGAGAGGCAGAGAGAGAGGAGGAAGCAGGCTGTCCGCAGAGCAGAGAGCCCGATGCGGGGCTCGATCCCAGGACCCTGAGATCATGACCTGAGCCGAAGGCAGCGGCTTTAACCCACTGAGCCACCCAGGTGCCCCTAGATTCATTTTTTAACATATATACATGTGTATATATATTCAGTATACTATTTGTAAGGTGAACAGCTTATTTAAAATATGTATGAACCAGGCATGGAGAATTTCAACCACTACCATTAATGTCAGCTTTGTTTTGATGTTTTCTTTAGCACTGGCCAAACCTTGAACCTCTGTCACTTTTACATTTGAATCTTTCCTTTTTAAATTCTATTCCACATCTGCATATCTTCATGGAATCCTACACCTAGTTCCCAAACCTTCATCTTTATGAGGAATATTCTATAAAAATCACTTTTGCTTTAAGAAGTATTAAAACTTGCATATTATAAAGATTTTAACAATATCTTTATATTTTTTACAGCTCCTTGCAAAATTTTTGGCACTTCTCTGTAAATACATGAAATATGTAGAAAAAATAGTCTATCTGATCTTTATAACAAATAGTGACAGGTCCAATGAAAACAGTACTTGAAAAGTTAGTTTCATATTAAAAATCCATTTAGACATATGGGGGTGGAGAATTAGTACCTGCATTAAAGTGCTTCTATTGGAAAAAAAAATTACCAAATTTAAAATAGAACAACACTTTATTTTGCAAGACACACAAAAATTGTTTTTATGAAAAATGTGATTGTTGACCACCAGATGGCTCTCATATTTTTAAAAATTCAGAGGAGTGGAAATTATATTCAAAACAAACAGATTTAAAAAGGATTGATATAAAGTGACACAGATTTAAGCACATGAAAGTATTGAAATCCTATAATATTTGGAAATTTCTTTTTAAAAATGTATGAAGTATACATGAACAGCATGATACAATGTACCTTTTAAGTTTTTACTCCAATCTTCGAAAATATCATGCTGTTGGCACTTCAAGATAGAAGACTAAATATTAGAAAAAAAAATATGTCAGAGGATAGAGTGGTTTTAGTATTTCCATAGGATGTTTTAAAAAAACAAACATCATGTCTTGTAATTAATGTAAGGAGGAATCCATATTTTGTGCTTCTAGATTTTTCCCTGGTACAATATATTATTGATTACACATCTTCCTCAATGACATGGCTTCTTTATATAAGTATCATTCCACAGGGTTTTCAACAATAATGTCACATTAGGAATCAAGGTTCTCCATAAAAAGCCAACTAATTTTGATCTGTGTCAACCGCAGAGCCAGTTCGTAATGTGGGATGCATTCTGTATTGCAGCTCGACCCTGGACATTGCTGGCATCACAATGTTTTGAAGGATGTCTTCTACCAGTTTCAATATGTAAGCTATTAAGATAAAAGACCCTACACTTGTTGCTCTGACAGCTTTTTTAAAGGCTGAGCTGCCCAATTTGTCTTTCATTAAAAGCTCTAGTGCAGTTTTATGATTTGTAGTCACTGAGCCGTTGAGCTTTCAGAGTGTACAATTCTATTTTGAGAACTTTTTCTTGTCAATAAAAAAGGCATATGCCTCCATGAGTCATCTAAAGCGAGCAAACTCCCAAGGAGGAGTTGACCTGCACTTCCGCCCCGCTACAGCATTTCCCCTACCTTTTCTTGTCAGCACAGAGCTTGCCCCTCTGCCTCCTACTACGGAGAAACCAGAAATGTGGAGACAAGGTCTCCTTAGCCCATATGGTTTTATTTGTGTTCCGCTGGCACAGTTATAGTCATACAGTAACCAACATAAATTTTTAGTTTTATTATCACCTCTAAAAAGAGACAGAAATGTGAAAATTGAAGCCAGAAGGTTTGTATCACAGGATTAATTAGGCAGGGCCAACTGGAGTCTCACTCCTCCTGGCAGCCAGTGCCTCAAGAAGGTGCCTGCCTTCAATTACGGAGCGCACAAAGCAATTAAAAACCCTGTTTCTTTTTCCTGAGGTGTTACTTGTTACTTGATAAATCTCTTTTTTAAAATTCTCTGGGGATCTGAACTGGCTTGAGGTGCAATCTACTGGGGTAGATATTCATGAAAAATTGATTTAGCTCTAGCCTAAGTGCAATAGGTTTAAAATAAACCCGAAAGGAATGAACAGTGTGTTTCTTGGCTGACATTTTATTGGCCATTTTTTTAATGCACAAAAGACTAGATAATTAAGAATTGAGACATTATGGATCTCCACCAGCAGATATGAATCGAATCGGTCAGCCATCCAAGGCATTTTATCCTAAGTCACGCTACACATTTGATTAACCTTTTTCACAGGGTGATTTGTACAGTTCTATGGACAACAATGTGGTGTGCATAAGTCAGAATTAAGTGCATGCCTCCCAGATCCCACATCCCCTTTCTAATCGAGAATTGGCTTTCTCTGAAATTATATCTTTCTATCTGATTTATGTCCTAGTCCATTGGGACTCGAAACTTAGGTCTGTTGTTCTATTTCTCCAAAAGGAACTCCTGTTGCTTTTCAGTGTTGTGTTTGAGAAGTACATTATTATCCTAATTCTGGAACTATCTAAATATTTAGAAGTGATTTTCAGTTGTGTTCTGTGCAGTTTTGTGGATTGGGGTTTTACCACTACTACGTAAATCACCTAGCTAACCCTTTCCTCTGAAATATAAATAATTTAAAATATGCAATAAGTACTGAGTATAACTGGTACAAATAATAGTGCTCTATCAAGACATATGGGCTTAAGCTTTATCTGTGATCTCATACTTCCTGTTGAAAAGAGAAGCAAAATATCTTTTAAATCAATAGGCTAAAAACCATCATTGTAAATACAAGAATGAGGCTCTACTTTCACTTAAAAAGCATGTTATGTGCAATTTAATGAAACAAAGGCAATCATGGACTCCATCCATGTTGTTTCTTATGGTTTGTGTTTCTGAATTAAAAACATTTAAAGTTAATTATAAAATATTTTATCTCATCCTTACTTCTATTTTTTAAGTTTGAATATAACATAAAGGTTAAGCATATTATTATAGAATAATTATTTAATAAATGCTGATGGTAAAAATGTTCTACATTGTGACTATGATCAGAAAAACTAATCTTTTAGTGAAGATAAATTTTGATGAAATGAATCGATATCTAGATTTTTAGTCACTAGAAATTCTCCCATTCCATTGAGCATTTTGCTTATTATGGATTATTTAGCATGTATATTTTCATCCTTACTAAAGCTAATAATTGCTTTGGTTATCAGCCAGGCTTGACATAATATGTTTTTCCTCTTTTGTGTTGTGACTTAATGGGTCTAAATGTTTAGGAGAAGAAAATACCAGAATGACACCATCTTGGAAATTCAAAAGGTGCCAGAAAATACTTTCTATTTCCTTAAATGTTTTCTTCAGGCCTGGCTTTAAAGTTTCAGCAATAGGCACCTAAACAGAAAGTCTGTTTTGCCACTGCTCTTAGTAAAAGTAACTATTTTATCTTTGAAGTGAAGCCGTCTGAAGAATGCAGTTTGAGACATTGTAATTATTTCGATCTGGACATTGGCAATGGGTGGGCTTTCGGGAAATCGGCTAATTGTGGGTCTTTTATGATATTCTGTCCTCTCTTTTGAGCTCTCTATTATGATTATTGCTATCCTTGAAGTTCCTCAGTTGGGTAGCCTTCCCACCTTCTGGTATCCAAGTCTTAGTATAGTCTCCTGCTCTTGAGTCTGGGTTGGACGTACTGATGATATAAGGGATGCCACTCCAGTGATGAGATTATTTGTTATGACATAGGTGAAGGGGATTTGTAGGTGCAATTAAAGTTTCTAATCAGTTGATTTAAATTAATCAAAAGGGAGATGATTCTGGGTGGGCTTAAGCTGATCTTTAAAGGAGGGATTAGAAGTCAGAGATTGAAAGAATAGCAGATTCCCTCTCTCCTACTAGCCCTGAAGATGTAAGCCACTGACAAGGAAGTGAATCATGTCAACAACCACCTACACTTGAAAGAAGATCCTGAGCTTCAGATATGCCCCAAGTCTGAATCTTGGGGCATATCTTAATCACAGCCTTAGGGGACCCTGAGAAGTAAACCTAGCTAAACTTTTCCTTGACCCTTGAGCCATGGAAACTAGGATATAATAGTTTGTTACATAGCAATGGATAACATATCCTCCAACAGTCTCATTCACATTCTAGACCTCTATTTCCTAAATTTCACTTAGGACATGAATGCCAAAGTGTATTAATTGGTGTTACAGACTACACTGGGTAACTGAACAAAAAAAATCTATAACCTGCTAGAGATGGGTAACTAGGTTTATCAAAAGATTTGGTCTCCTAATACACAGTGTGAATCCCTAAGAAGAATTAACATAAGCAGTATATCCCACATTTCTTAAGAACCAGTTTCTTTTTTTCAGGTGGCAACCTAGAAAGTAGTGTTCAAAGGAATCCCCTTTAGGAAAATAACTTTTGGGTCAATTAATCATCTTAGTTTTAAAATCAGGACCTTTCCCCCTCTAAGTTAGGAACGTCCTGCTAGATAAATAAATTAACTCACGTTAACTTTTCAGTAGTTGTTAGAACAGTGTGTTAAACATTCTGGAGTACTTTTACTTTAATGTTGAAAATAATAGAGCTTTGACTAAAAGAAATGTATTTCTATTCATGGAGATTATAATGAATTCCAAAACAATGACTCCCTCTTCTATAGAGCTGTTAAAATTCAAAATTATAAAGACAATTGGCATTTTATAATCTCATTACATTCTTGCTAAAGACCTATATGGATTAACCTATCATTTGTATTCCCTAAAGTAGATGTCGGCATATGATAAAACACATAGGTCATAGACTGTGTTCCCAAGATCTTAAGCATGGTATTTACTTTAAATGAAATTGTTGGAAAGTAAAGAATGCTGCCAGGGAAGATTTCCCTTCTCTTCAGCGACAGAGCCACTTTTCAGGTCTCTGCTTTTTACCTGATAAATTTCCCAGAGAGTCAATTTACTTTCTTTACCTCTGTAAATTTGCTTGTTCCCACTGGGCCTTTTGAGATCATTGGCACAGAATCAATGCAAAGAATTTCTACAACCTTTTTTCTAGTTAGCTGTCTCTGAAAACTAGTATGCAATTCCCAATGACTAGAGAAATGTATTCAATGTGATGGGTGCCAATTAATAACATTTCATTGAATTAATTTAAGTAGTACATCTTTTATTTTAATCTCCCTTATTTTCATGATAGCATTAAGCAACAATTGTAATATTAGACTCATTTATAGAGATCTGAAGTCACTTTGCTTTAGAGTACCTTCGTGTCTTGCTTGGCATTTCCATAACAAAAGTAAAAGCTTAAAATATTTTAGAAAGTTTATTGTGAACTCAGAATACTGGAGTATTTATCCATATTTAAAAGCATTGTTGAACTTCAAATTACCTAAAAGTCCAACTTACACAAAGATTCCATTGTTTGGACACTCTCTTCTCTTAAAATCTTAATGACTTGATCTTGTTTTCATATGTAACAATAGTAATTTTCTTCTTCATTTGCTGAAAAACAATGGATTGGAAGATCTATTTCTTCCTACATACTTGTGCTATGATTTTTTAAATTTTTTAAATTTTTATTAACATATAATGTATTATTTGTTTCAAGGGTATGGGTCTGTGAATCATTAGTCTTACACTTTCACAGCACTCACCACAGCACATACTCTCCCCAAAGTCCATATCCCAGCCACCCTATCCCTACCCCACACTCTCAGCAACCCTCAGTTTGTTTTGTGAGATTAAGAGTCTCTTATGGTTTGTCTCCCTCCTGATCCCATCTTGTTTCATATTTTCCTTCCCTACCTCCCAAACCCCCCTGCCTTGGCTCTCAAATTCCTCATACCAGAGATCATATGATAATTGTCCTTCTCTGACTGACTTATTTCGCTCAGCATAATACCCTCTAGTTCCATCCATGTCATTGCAAATGGCAAGATTTCAGGGTTTTTTGATGGCTGCATTGTATCTATCAATCTATCTATCTATCTATCTATCTATCTATCTATCTATCTATCATCTATCTAGTTTGGCTATTTGTGGACATTGCTGCTATAAACATTCAGGTACATGTGCCCCTTTGGATCCCTATATTTGTATCTTTAGGGTAAATACCCAGTAGTGCGGTTGCTGGGTTGTAGGGTAGTTCTCTCTTCAATTTTTTGAGGAACCTCCATGCTGTTTTCCAGAGTGGTTGCACCAGCTTGCATTCCCACCAACAGTGTAGGAGGGTTCCCCTTTCTCTGAATCTTTGCCAGCATCTGTAGTTTCCTGACTTGTTAATGTTAGCCATTCTGACTGGTGTGAGGTGGTATCTCATTGTGGTTTTGATTTGTAGTTCCCTGATGCTGAGTGATGTGAAGTGTGCTGTGATTTTATTGTTACAAACTGAAGGGAGCTTCCTAAATAAAGGAAAAGAAATCTGACTTCATAAACTAACTCAGGGATTCCTCAAATCAGGCACCATTGATGTTTGGGGCCAATAAAATTTTCTTGAAGGTATTGGCCTGTGTATTAGAGGGTGTTTAGCATCATCCCCAGTCTCTACCCATTAGAGACATTCCAGTGTGATAGACAAAAATGTCTTCAGACATTGTCTAGTATCACATGGAAGTCAAAATCCTCCCATGGGATAACCACTAATTAGACACTTTTATTACTTGGAAACTGATTGGATTCATTTTAACTTGGGGGTATTGGTTAATATTTAGAAACATTCCCTCATTATTGGTTATTTGATACTAAGTAAGTTGGGCAGGATTTTAATATTACAACTGTGTTTTTATTTGTTGTATTTGGTCCATGTTACCAATTTGGACACAAAGCTAAAATCCTTCAGCACTTAGTGAAAATGTTCATGTATAGCTATCTGGTACATATTTTTGATGCACATATTTTAACTTTGAAAGCACAATTATTGTCAAAATATTGAGAATGCTTAGTGAGTATGGTAATTGGCAGGAGTTGAGCCAACACAAAGTCATATTTTGGAGACTCTTGGAGTTTATGGAAAACTTCCTGATTTGCTGTCCTTGGGCTACAAATCAATGAATGGAGGCTTGCTTGAAAGAACTATTTTGTCCATGTTCCCTTTGTTTACTTTCTTCAAGTGTAGCAGGTGGAATTGAGCAGATATTGCTTATGCACTACCAAAAATTCTGCTGAGGTTTGTGTTTATGTCTCAGAAGATTATCTTGGAAACAAATTATCTTATATGTTCTTGTTAACTAATCTGTAAATTTACCTCATTTTTATGGTTTTCTGAAAATTAAAAGTTTCAACTTCTGGGAAACAGAAGACACTGGGATAGAAAGCCCGTGTTTTGCTACTTTCCTATAACACTAACTGAAATAAGACAATGAGGGCACCTGGGTGGTGCAGTCAGTTAAGCATGGACCCTTGATTTTTGCTCAGGTCACGATCTCAGGGTTGTGAGATCAAACCCCATGTCAGGCTGTTTGCTACGCATGGATTCTGTCTCTTCCTCTCCCTTTGCCCACCCTCCATATCCCCTGCTTGCATGAGTGCTCAACCTCTTATTTTTTCTGTCTCTCTCTCAGATAACAAAGACAATGATGACGAAGAAAGAGGATTAGCAAAGAAAATTCTGGCCAAGGGAAGTGAAAAGCAGGTAGAACAGGAGAGGGATATAGGGGAAAATGCAGTTGGGCCAGTAGAATGACTCACCCAAGTTCAAGTACAGTGATTTTCTCAGACTACAAGGATGTTCAAGGAGCAGGGGAGGATGAATCTCTTCTATGAGGATTTCTTCAGGAAAATTGCCTTCATCCTGAAGAATGATTTACTGGTCTTTAGTTTAACATATTTTTCCCTTGATCCCCTTGCAGCACTTTCCCCAGGGTGCCTCTCTACAATACTTGCATATCTGGATTAAGAGGGTTTTTTTTTTTTTTTTTTAACATCAACTGGTGTGCTCAGGAACTTTATTTTTTTTTGAACTTTTAAAAAAATTAAAAAAAAATTTTTTTATAAACATATAATGTATTATTAGCCCCAGGGGTACAGGTCTGTGAATCACCAGGTTTATACACTTAGCACTCACCATAGCACATACCCTCCCCAATGTCTATAACCACACCACCCTCTCCCTACCCCCCACCCCCGGCCACCCTCAGTTTGTTTTGTTACATTAAGAGTCACTTATGATTTGTCTTCCTCCCGATCCCATCTTGTTTCATTTATTCTTTTCCTACCCCCCAAATCCCCAACGTTGCATCTCCACTTCCTCATATCAGGGAAATCATATGATAGTTGTCTTTCTCCAATTGACTTATTTCACTAAGCATAATATCCTCATTTCATCCACGTCATCACAAATGGCAAGATTTCATTTCTTTTGATGGCTGCAGAAAATCCATTGTATATATATACCACATCTTCTTTATTCATTCATCTCTTGATGGACATCTAGATTCTTTCCATAGTTTAGCTATTGTGGACATTGCTGCATATACATTTGGGTGCATGTGCCCCTTCGGATCACTACATTTGTATCTTTAGGGTAAATATCCAATAGTGCAATTGCTGGGTCGTAAGGTAGCTCTATTTTCAATGTTTTGAGGAACATCCATGCTATTTTCCAGAGTGGTTGCACCAGCTTGCATTCTCACCAACAGTGTAGGAGAGTTCCCCTTTCTCCACATCCTCAATAGCATCTGTCATTTCCTCACTTGTTAATTTTAGCCATTCTGACTGGTGTGAGGTGGTATCTCATTCTGGTTTTGATTTGTATTTCCCTGATGCCAAGTAATGTGGAGCAATTTTTCATGTGTCTGTTGGCCATGTGGATGTCCTCTTTGCAGAAGTGTCTTTTCATGTCCTCTGCCCATTTCTTGATTGGATTATTTGTTCTTTGGGTGTTGAGTTTGCTAAGCTCTTTATAGATTTTGGATACTTACCCTTTATCTGATATGCCCGTTTGCAAAAATCTTCTCCCATTCTGTCAGTTGTCTTTTGGTTTTGTTGACTGTTTCCTTTGCTGTGCAAAAGCTTTTGATCTTGATGAAGTCCCAATAGTTCATTTTTACCCTTGCTTCCCTTGCCTTTGGTGTTGTTCCTAGGAAGAAATTGCTGCGGCTGAGGTCGAAGAGGTTGCTGCCTGTGTTCTCCTCAAGGATTTTGATGGATTTCTTTCTTACATTGAGGTCCTTCATCCATTTTGAGTCTCTTTTCATATGTGGTATAAGGAAATGATCCAATTTCATTTTTCTGCATGTGGCTGCCCAATTTTCCCAACACCGTTTGTTGAAGAGGCTGTCTTTTTTCCATTGGACATTCTTTCCTGCTTTGTCAAAGATTAATTGACCATAGAGTTGAGGGTCTATTTCTGGGCTCTCTATTCTGTTCCATTGATATATGTGTCTGTTTTTGTGCCAGTACCATACTGTCTTGATGATGGCAGCTTTGTAATAGAGCTTGAAGTCTGGAATTGTGATGCCACCAACTTTGGCTTTCTTTTTCAATATTCCTTTGGCTATTCAAGGTCTTTTCTGGTTCCATATAAATTTTAGGATTATTTGCTCCATTTCTTGGAAAAAAATGGATGGGATTTTGATAGGGATTGCATTAAATGTGTAGATTGCTTTAGGTAGCATAGACATTTTCACAATATTTGTTCTTCCAATCCAGGAGCATGGAACATTTTTCCATTTCTTTGTGTCTTCCTCAATTTCTTCATGAGTACTTTATAGTTTTCTGAGTTTAGATTCTTTGCCTCTTTGGTTAGGTTTATTCCTAGGTATCTTATGGTTTTGGGTGTAATTGTAAATGGGATTGACTCCTTAATTTCTCTTTTTTCTGTCTTGTTGTTGGTGTAAAGAAGTGTAACTTACTTCTGTGTACTGATTTTATATCCTGACACTTTACTGAATTCCTGTACAAGTTCTAGCAGATTTGGAGTGGAGTCTTTTGGGTTTTCCACATATAGTATCATATCATCTGCAAAAAGTGAGAGTTTGACTTCTTTGCTGATTTGGATGCCTTTAATTTCTTTTTGTTGTCTGATTGCTGAGGCTAGGACTTCTAGTACTATGTTGAGTAGCAGTGGTGATAATGGACATCCCTGCCATGTTCCTGACCTTAGAAGAAAAGCTCTCAGTTTTTCTCCATTGATAATGATATTTGCAGTGGGCTTTCATAAATGGCTTTGATAATATTGAGGTATGTGCCCTCTATCCCTACACTTTGAAGAGTTTTGATCAGGAACTTTGTACTTTGTCAAATGCTTTTTCAGCATCTATTGAGAGCATCATAGAGCTCTTGTTCTTTCTTTGATTAATATACTGTATCACACTGATTGATTTGCAGATGTTGAAACAAACTTGCAGCCCTGGAATAAATCCCACTTGGTCGTGGTGAATAATCCTATTATTGTACTTGGCTAGTATTTTGGTGAGAATTTTCGCATCTGTGTTCATCAAGGATATTGGTCTGTAATTCTCTTTTTTGATGGGATCCTTGTCTGGTTTGGGGATCAAGGTGATGCTGGCCTCATAAAATGAGTTTGGAAGTTTTCCTTCCATTTCTATTTTTTGGAACAGTTTCAGGAGAATAGGAATTAATTCTTCTTTAAATGTTTGGTAGAATTCCCCTGGGAAGCCATCTGGCCCTGGGCTTTTGTTTGTTTGGAGATTTTTGATGACTGCTTTAATATCCTTACTGGTTGTGGGTCTGTTCAGGTTTTCTATTTCTTCCTGGTTCGGTTGTGGTAGTTTACATGTCTCTAGGAAAGCATCCATTTCTTCCAGATTGTCAAATTTGTTGGTGTAGAGTTGCTCATAATATGTTCTTATAATTGTTTGTATTTCTTTGGTGTTGGTTGTGATCTCTCCTCTTTCATTCATGATTTTATTTATTTGGGTCCTTTCTCTTTTCTTTTGATAAGTCTGGCCAGGGGTTTATCAATCTTGTTAATTCTTTCAAAGAACCAGCTCCTCGTTTCATTGATTTGCTCTATTGTTTTTTGGTTTCTATTTCATTGATTTCTGCTCTGATCTTTATTATTTCTCTTCTCCTGCTGGGTTTAGGCTTTCTTTGCTGTTTTTTCTCCAGCTCCTTTAGGTGTAGGGTTAGGTTGTGTATTTGAGATCTTTCTTGTTTCCTGAGATAACCTTGTATCGCTATACATTTTCCTCTCAGGACTGCCTTTGCTGTGTCCCACAGATTTTGAACCATTGTGTTTTCATTACCACTTGTTTCCATGAATTTTTTCAGTTCTTCTTTGATTTCCTGGTCGACCCATTCATTCTTTAGAAGGATGCTGTTGAGTCTCCATGTATTTGGGTTCTTTCCAAATTTCCTCTTGTGATTGAGTTTTAGCTTCAGAGCATTGTGGTCTGAAACTATACAGGCAATGATCCTAATCTTTTGATACTAGTTTAGACCTGATTTATGACCCAGGATGTGATCTTTTCTGAAGAATGTTCTACGTGCACTAGAGAAGAATGTGTATTCTGTTGCTTTGGGATGAATTGTTCTGAATATATCTGTGATGTCCATCTGGTCCAGTGTGTCATTTAGGGCCTTTATTTCCTTATTGATCTTTTCCTTGGATGATCTGTCCATTTCAGTGAAGGGCATGTTAAAGTCCCCTACTATTATTGTATTCTTGTCAATGTGTTTCTTTGATTTTGTTATTAATTGGTTTATATAGTTGGCTGCTCCCATGTTAGGAGCATAGGTATTTAAAATTGTTAGATCTTCTTGTTGGACAGACCCTTTGAGTATGATACAGTGTCCTTCCTCATCTCTTATTATAGTCTTTGGCTTAAAATCTAATTGATCTGATATGAGGATTGCCATCCCAGCCTTCTTCTGATGTCCATTAGCATGGTAAATTGTTTTCCACCCCCTCACTTTCAACCTGGTGGTGTCTTTGGGTCTAAAATGAGTTTCTTATAGGCAGCATATAGATGGGTTTTGTTTTTTTATCCATTCTGATACCCTGTGTCCTTTGATTGGGGCATTTACCCCATTTACATTCAGGGTAACTATTAAGAGATATGAATTTAGTGCCATTGTATTGCCTGTAAGGTGACTGTTAGTGTATATTGTCTCTGTTCCTTTCTGGTAATACTTTTAGGGTCTCTCCTTGCTTAGAGGACCCCTTTCAATATTTCCTGTAGAGCTGGTTTGGTGTTTGCAAATTCTTTCAGTTTTTGTTTTCCTGGAAGCTTTTTATCTCTCCTTCTATTTTCAATGATAGCCTAGCTGAATATAGTATTCTTGGCTGCATGTTTTTCTCGTTTAGTGCTCTACATATATCATGCCAGTTCTTTCTGGCCTGCCACGTCTCTGTGGATAAGTCCAGTGCCAATCTAATATTTTTACCATTGTGTGTTACAGACTTCTTGTCCTGGGCTGCTTTCAGGATTTTCTCTTTGTTGCTAAGACTTGTAAATTTTACTATTAGATGATGGGGTGTGGACCTATTCTTATTGATTTTGAGGGGACTTCTCTGCACCTCCTGGATTTTGATGCTTGTTCCCTTTGCCCTATTAGGGAAATTCTCTATAATAATTCACTCCAATATAACTTCTGCTCCTCTCTCTCTTTCTTTTTCTTCTGGAATCCCAATTATTCTAATGTTGTTTCGTCTTATGGTATCACTTATCTCTCAAATTCTCCCCTCTTGGTCCAGTAATTGTCTCTCTTTTGCTCAGCTTCTTTATTCTCTGTCATTTGATCTTATATATCAGTGCTCGCTTTGGCAGCACATATACTAAAATTGGAATGATCTTCTATATCACTAATTTCTTTTGCCTCATTTATCTTAGCAGTAAGAGCCTCCATTTTTTATTGCAGCTCATTGATAGCTTTTTTGATTTCAACTTGGTTAGATTTTAGTTCTTTTATTTCTCCAGATTTTGCTTTTATTTCTCCGGACAATGTTTCTCTAATATCTTCCATGTCTTTTTCGAGCCTGTCTAGAACCTTGAGAATCATCATTCTGAACTCTAGATCTGACATATTATCAATGTCCATATTGATTAGTTCCCTAGTCTTTGGTACTGCCTCTTGTTCTTTTTTTTGTGGTGATTTTTTCCACCTTGTCATTTTGTCCAGATAAGAATATATGAAGGAACAAATAAAATGCTAAAAGGGCAGCAAAGACCCCAGGAAAATGTGCTTTAACCAAATCAGAAGAGACCCCAAATCGTGGGGGGTGGGGGAGAAAGGGGATAAAAAGAAGTTCAGAAAAATAAATAAGGAAAAAATATAAAAAAGAAAAAAATATATATATATTAGACTGGTGACTAGAACAGGGTCACTCACTTAATTTTGGGAGTATTTTGGTCTCTTAGAAGCAACTACCTCCCAAAATTTTAAAGAATGTAAGATATATATATAAGGGTAAACACAATGAAGGGATGGAATATGATTATAACGATGAAAAAAAATTTTTTTTTAATTTCTAAAAAAGGAGTTGATAAGGTAAGTTGGTTGGGAGAATAAAGAAAAGAAATTGGAGAGAATTTGCTTGGGGTGGAGACTAGAACAAGCCCAGTGCTAGATTTAGGGTGTATTTTGATCTATTAGAAGAAGTTGTACCCTGAATTTTTTAGAAGAAAAAACCCTATGTGTATACAAAAAATAAAGTTAGATACAATGAAGGATAAAATATGACTATAATAATGGAAGTTCAAAAAAGATTTTTTTTAAATGAAAAGTATTATTAAGATAACAATTAAAAAACACTAATAGAGGAAAGGGTAAAAGTTCAAAAAAAAGAAGAAAATTTAGCAGAAGAAAAAAATAAAATAAAAAAAATTAACTTTGCAAGACTAAAGAATCATGGTGAGAAATCCACGAATTCTTCTTTGCTTTCTCCTCCTCTGGAATTCCACTGTTCCACTTGGTATGTGAACTTGGTCTAGACTGGATTTCTTGTTGATCTTCTGGGGGAGGGGCCTGTTGTAGTGATTCTCAAGTGTCTTCGCCCCAGGCAGAATTGCCCTTACCAGGGGCCAGACTATGTAATCCGCTCGGGTTCACTTTGGGAGCTTTTGTTCCCTGAACACGCTTTCTGCTTTCCATAGAGCTCTGGAGGATGGGAATGAAAATGGCAGCCTCCCAATCTCTGCCCCAGAGGAGCCAAGAGCTCGGGGCTCCATTCCTCAGTGCGCCCTCAGAGAAAAGTGCTCAATCACTCCCGTCTCCCTGGCCTCCAGCTGCACTCCGAGCTCACCCAGCCTGTGACCAAGCATCTCTGTCTATGTCACATAGCTCTGCCTGTAGTCTCCGAACCCCACAGATCCCTGAGCTCTTTGAGGGGGGAGGGAGTCTCCCCAGATCTTGTGGCCTTTGTCACGGATTATGGTTCAAGATAACCCTGAGTTAAAGGCTCACTTCTCAGCTCTGTCTCTGTAGCTGGCTTCCCTGCTCTAATACCTGTGGGCTCTGTGACACTCAGACACCAATCCTCCTGTGACCCTGCAGGACCTGGGGCCACGCTGTCCCCGCATGGGCTTCACCCCAGTTTAGCCTCCGGAGCGATGTCCCTCAGTGGAGCAGATTTTTAAAAGTCCTGATTTTGTGTTCCATTGCTCCGCCTCTTACAGGGAGCCAGCCCCTCCCCCTGCGGTCTATCTTCCCATTGCTTTGGATTCACTTCTCTGCCAGTCCTACCTTTCAGAAAGTGGTCGATTTTCTGTTTCTAGAATTGTTCCTCTTCTTCTCTTCAGTCTCTTGTTGGATTTGTAGGTGTTCACAATGGTTTGATAAGCTATCTAGCTGATCTCCTGCTACCTGATGTTGTCTTAGCCTGCTACTTCTCTGCCATCTTGACTCCTCCCTCTGCTCTGGAAATTCTAACTACCCTACTTGATGCCAATCCCATCACTAGCTGAGTGTTCCTTTCCTTGTATATTCTTTCACAGCATTTTTTTTTTTTGCTACTTCTTGATTTTAGCTGAGTACAGCAACTCAACTTTTTTTTTTTTTTAAAGATTTTATTTATTTAACAGACAGAGATCACAAGTAGGCAGAGAGGCGGGCAGAGAGAGAGGAGGAAGCAGGCTCCCTGCTGAGCCAAGAGCCCGATGTGGGGCTCCATCCCAGGACCCTGAGATCATGACCTGAGCAGAAGGCAGAGGCTTAACCCACTGAGCCATCCAGGCGCCCCAGCAACTCATTCTATCAGACATGCTCTCCGATCTTTGAAACACCCAGAGAAATATCCAGGGTACAGCCATTCTGCTACCAGGGGGCTCATCTGCATGTATATCAATTCATGGATGAATAGACACACTGGGAAGGGCAACATCTCACTTTACCCACAATCTTATATTCCCATAATCCTCCTCAGAAGTTTATGTAGCAAAAATTTTGTGTACATTCTTTCATACCAGTAATTATTTTTCATGCTTCTGAATATTATTCTAGCAATTCTTCCCCGAATAGATGTAATCTATTCAAAAGATAAATTTCTGTGTTCACTCTAGAAGGGAGAGTTTTCCCAAAACTAAAAAAAGATAGTCTTTTTAGGTAGAAAGGCTTGAGATTAAATCTCCTAGACTCTATTATATGCATTTTAACAAGGTCATTTTGATGTATCAGTAAATAATTTCTTTTGGATCCATGATTGAGCTAAGTTTTACGAAGTCTGCTTTTTAGCAATGTTCTCTTGAGGTTATTGCGTGTTTGGACAGTGGACAATGATAGTGCCTAAATGGATGTTCTGTGGTTTGAGGATCTCTTCTGGAAATAGTAAAATATTACTCATATTTTTCTCTTACCTTGACTTTTATACTTTTTTCCTACTCGCCATCATTTAAAGGTGATTTAAGTCTTTCCAGATTTGTCTCTATCTCCTCCCTCCCTCTGCCTATCTGTCCTTGTCTCTGTCTCTTTCTCTGTCTCTGTCTCTGTATCTCTCTCTCTCTCTCTCTCTCTCTCACACACACACACACACACACACACACACACACACACACACACAGCTTCTTCTTGTCATCCTCCTGGCTCTTGAACAGTCTTTACTTTGTCTCTCTCTACTCATTTGCTGTTCATTCTTCAACTACATATGACAACCAACAGCCTCTGACAATCCGACTTCTAACATGTCAGTTTGCAAATCTATTTTTAAGGCCACCTTTCACATCCATGTCATTAAATGTAATAGGCAATTATTAGCTATGTCTTATTTAATCTCATTAGCAATCACCTCTGCAGCCCCTCCCTCTTCCATTGGCTTAAGGTCACTGACAATCTCCTAGATTTCCCTCTACCTATATATTTCACAGACTTTGTGGCTGGCATCTGGTCCTCTGTATTGTGTTTCTGGAGTTCCCAGGATGTTCTAAGCATTTTTTCCTTCATGTTACATACTTGCCTATCAAGTTTCATCTATTCTCATGGCTTCATTACATCCCAAACATAAAACATTCCTATTTCAGCAACTATTGTTGCATAACAAATCACTCCAAACTTTAGTGGCTTAACACAGTAATGGCTTTATTTCTCAGTAGTCTCATTGCCTTGGTTAAGCTGCATTGTTTTCTTACTTCATGTGGCTTTAGCTACATCATCTGTGAGCTCAGTTGTCCTGATCAGCCAAGATGGCCTATGTACATGGTTGGCTTTGATGCAGGTTAGTGTCCAGGAGTTCACCTAAGACTGTCAAATGGAACATCAATACATGTCCCATACATGTGGCTTTTACTTTGTATGGTATGATGGCTGAGTTCCAAGAAGAAGTGTTTCAAGAGAAGTCCTAGAAGGAGGAAATAGATGCTGTTATTTCTCTTTAAAAAAGTACCTCTGTGATTTGGACATGGTCATTTCCACTATAGCCTATTTCTTAAACTATCAGAGGAGCAACCCAATTTGGGGGGAGGGGTGATAAATTCCATCAGTTGATGGGAAGAGTAATAAAAAGTGTTTGGCCATCCACAAAGTACATAGATTTATCCTTCATGCAAAAATACCCTCACTTTCCCCAGGACCCCCAATATCTCATCTCATTACTGCATTAGGCTCAAAGTCCAGCATCTCATTATCTAGATCAGATCCAGATATGGATAGGGTCCTCTTGATATAAAGAGTTATATATGAACTAGAAGACAAATTATCTGACTCCTACAAAGTCAATATGCAATGCTGGGATGAGGATAGTAGAACATAATAGATAGATATCCTCATTCAAAAATCAGAGAGGCAAATAGCAGTGACTCATTCACAGAAATCTTGAAATTTAACTGAGCCCATGTCAGCTACTTGATGAAGGTTGCTAGCTCTCTTGGATTGATTCTCCATGCTTCTTAGTTTTACCCTTTGGGCTCCTGGCTCTCCTAACTAGGTCGTCCTTATCGATATTGCATGTGGCAGCTGGGTAGTTTTCTCAGGCTGCGTCTGCTTCTTAGAAGTTGGGGAGTATCAAAGGCCTCTTTTATTGTTGAATCATCACTGTTTCTTCTAGTACAAGTTATGTAATCCCTTAGAGACTTTATGATTATCAGAATATAGTCCATCGTATTAGATCAAAGGGACATAGACTTTCTTTTTTTAAAGAAGTCCCCTCTCTATGTTGAACTGAGTATTAGAAACCTTGTTGTTCAAAAGAAAAGCTGAAATAGGTATATTCTTAAATCTTTCTCAGTTATTAACAAAATTTTTATAGCCATACACTTGGGGTCTTGATTCCAATACAGCATTTTTTCTACCCATGGCAGTGTCTTGGAGTATCTTGTGGTATAAACCAATTTAGATGATCATGTTAATAATAACTATTGTCCATTTTTTTTCTTTTGGCAAACAGGGAAAGCTTTGACGTAGGCAACCCAATTTAATCTGCAGTAACCTAGTGACAACAGATTTCTTAGAAAAAAGCAGAAGTACAGAATTAGACTAATATATTTCTGTGGGTAGATTTTTCAGAGAATACCCAGTATAGCATTCTGTTTAAAGATTTCACATTAAAGGTGCCCTGCCCCAGTCTCACAGCATTTAGTAACAAATTGATGGGTGAAGTTTAAAGTATCATGATTTCCTGAAGTATGAAGCAGTTTTTTAAAATTTCTTCACATCGGCTCTTTTGAAAGGACAGAAATAAATAAAATGATTTTCTGTTTCACCCATTGCTAGATAAAGTATTAAACTAAAGGTATATTTTTATGACAATTACCATAGACAAACTTATGTACAAGGTATTATCTATTTCATCAAAATTCAATGCACAAAGTGTTGACAAAATAATGTTAAGAAATGTGACATTGCTAATCATGCTTCATAGCACTGAGATTCTAAATGCTTTGTTTGACCAAGTAATGTCAATGAAAAATTAAGTAGTTAAATGGAAAACAGAGTATATTTAATGTATTTAATATAAAGAACTTTTGTGGTTACAAATAAGATAGACCTATGGTAAAGGGAGGATATAAGTATATTCAAAACTATTATGATACGTGGCTTTAGAGAATATAACTTACCTTCTGGAGTAACAAATCTTCATTATGTTAAGACTTGAATTCTATGAAAAGTATTAAATCATTGATATATGTTATTATTAATATTATTTTTATATGTAACAGCTTCAACCTTTTCTTTCTCAACAGCTTTTAAGGTTTTAAAGTTTGGTTTTATGATAGGCAGTAGTTTGGTGAGTAGCAATAAGGTGCTAGAATTGGATTCTTGGATCAAACACAAGCATCTCTTTGCAACATTTTGTACAATACATAGGCCATGATGAAAGCATTTACAACATGGAAATAAGCAAACATTACAAATAAGGGTTTCTTGTCTCCCCAGAGAGCTGATTTTAGTATTTATACAGCGTTTTGGTTAGTAAGTACAGTGAATACATAGTCCATCATTGAAAGTAAACAAGATATTTTTTTATACTTAGTATCTTTCAGTCAAAGTAAACTCAACTTGAAATTATTCAGTAGTATGATTATGAAAAAGGTGAAAGTAGTAGATTAAAACTCTTAGAAAAGCTTTAAACCAAACTGTGGACTTGTATCATGATTTAACAGTATTGTTGGATCTTGCTTACATAGCGATTCATTCCTTTATTTGTAGAATAGCTTTGTGAAATGTTGCTGTGAATTGATATTGTAATCAATAAAGTACCTTTAACCGGAAAAAAAAGTAACAAGAAGTTGGTACATCTTCATTCAGTGATGGCTAGAACAAACCAAACCAAAACTTGAAACAAAGCCAATATCTGAATGGACAGATTCATTTTCTAAACTTTAAAAATATGTCCTTAAAATGTTTGACAGCTCTCTAGTTATTCCCCTGCAAATGAAAATAATTCTATATTTCAAAGTTTATAAATGAGAAATTATATGTTCATTAATTGTTCACACTGTAAAATGGAGATAAGATAACTTAAAATCTTAAACAGCTTAGTATGGAAATAGTTTCAAATAAAAACTTGGCATATATAGTAGAAATAAAGGTTTAACACAGGAGATCTCTTAGTAACTATCCAGTACTGAAACTATGCTTTCTTTATTCAAGAAAACACTTCAAATTTTTCTTAAATTAGTTTTTAATATTAATAGCAATTATATTTACTTAGTTTTATGACTACAAGTACATTCAGTCTTTGTATGTTATGTTCAGATGCTTATGTGAACTCACTTTTTTATGTGTGAATGTGTTTGCATTTGTGTCTGTTTCAGATCAAAGATTTTTCTCTAGGGGTAGCCTTGTATAGTGCATTGGTCGTATATAAGCCAATATTTTGTCTTCATGCTTACCTGAAAAACATATTAATGCCTCCATGCCAAATGGCTAGAGATAAACTGCTCACAGAAAATGGTGGTCTTGTGTGATTATTAATCTTTCTTTTGATTTATGATTGTAAAACTATGATTTAAAAAGTATACTATAAAATTTTTAGTTTTATCTGTTTAAACTATTGTAAATTTTAAAATAATAATTTTTAATTTTTATGAGATGTAATTAACATGAGTTTAAAGTGTACAATATGTCTATCTTGTCATAGGACTACCAGCACAGTCTTAGTTACCACCTTTATCATATCACATAATTAGGATTTCTTTTTTGTGGTGGGAACATTGAATATCAACTCTCAGCAACTTTGAAGTTTACAGCACATTATTGTTTTCTATAATCATTATGCTGTGCATTAGATCTCCAAAGCTTATTTATCTGCTAGTTCCAAGTTTGTACTCTTAAACAACATTTCCCCAACTCCCCTAACCCCCAGCTGCTGGTAACCACCATTCTATTGTCTATGGTGTTTTGGATTTTCTAGATTCCACATGTAAGTGATATTGTACAGTATTTATCTTCCTTTTTCTAACTCACCTCCCTTAGTATAATACATTTGAGGTCCATCCAGAATGCTGCAAACACTGGATTGTCTTTTCTCATGGCCAAGTAATATTCCATCATATATGTATGCATAACATCTTTTTTCTTTAAACTTTTACCTGAAGTATGGTTGACATATTAGTTTCATAAGTACAAAATAGTGATTTGAATAATTATATACTTTATGATTTGCCCACCATAAGTATACTTACCATCTGTCATTGTACAAAATTATTACAATATTATTGATTATATTTCCATGCTATACTTTTCATCCTCATGACATTTATTCTACAACTAGAAGATAGTACCTTTTAATCCTCTTTACCACTTTTGCTTATCATTCTATCCCCCTCCATGCTGACAACCAACATTTTGTTCTCTGTATTTATGATTCTGTACTTGTTTTTTAGATTCCTTATATAAGTGAAATCATAGGATATTTGTCTTTATTGGTCTCCTGTATTTCACTTAGCATAGTACTCTCTAGGTCCATCCATGTTGTCTCGAATAGCAGGATTTCATGCTTTTTAACGACTAAGTAGTATTTCATTTTGTACATATACATTTTATCCATTCATTTATTTGATGGACACATAGGTTGTTTCCAAATCTTGTAAATAATGCTGTAGTAAACATAAGGGTGCATATCTTTTTTTTTTTTTAATCAGTATTTCTGTTTTCTTGGGTTAAATACTCAATAGTGGGATGGTGGAATCATATGTTAATATCCATTCTTTTTTTAATTTTAATTTTTATTTAAACATATAATGTAACCCCACCACCCTCTCCCAACACCCCTCTCCCCACCCCCCTCAGTTTGTTTTATGACATTAAGAGTCTCTTTTGGTTTGTCTCCCTCCTGATACCATCTTGTTTCATTTATTCTTTTCCTACCCCCTTAACCTCCACCCCCATTGCCTCTCCACTTCCTCATATCAGGAAGATCATATGATAGTTGTCTTTCTCCGATTGACTTATTCTGCTAAGCATAATACCCTCTAGTTCCATCCATGTTGTCACAAATGTTTTTTCCTTTCATCACATTCAATACATCATGCCAGTCTCTTCTGGCCTCCGAAGTTTTTACTGAAAAATCAGCTGATAGCCTTATGGGGTTTCCCTTGCACATAACTATTTTCTGTTCTCTTGCTCCTTCCTAAGATTCTCTATCTTTTATTCTTGACATTTTAATTATTCTGTATCTTGACGTGGACTTCCTTGGGTTCATATTTTTGGGAGATGTTTGTGCTTCCTAAACCTTGATGTCTGTTTCCTTTCACATACTAGGGAATTTATCTGCTATTCTTTCATCCAATAAGCTTTCTGTCCTCTTCTCTCTTTCTCTTCTCCTTTTGGCCCGTACAAAGTGAGTGTTAGTACACTTGATATCCTATTAGTCCTTTAACATATCCTCATTTTTTAAAATTCTTTTTTTCTAAAAAAAAAAAACAAAAAAAAATTTTTCTCTTGATATTCAGCTTGGGTGCTTTTCATCACCTACCTTGTCTTCCAGATTACTTATCCATTTTTTCATCTTCTAATCTAGTGTCTTTTTCATATTAGTTATTGTATTTTTCAGCTCTGATTGGTTCTTTTTAAAATTTGTTTCTCTTTGTTGAAATTCTGATTTCACCCAGTCTTTTCTCAAATCCATCGTACATCTTTATGACCATTACTTTGAAATCCTTACCAGGTAGTCTCCATTTTGTTGAGCTCTTTTTCTGAAATTTTATCTTATTATTTCACTGGAATATATTCCTATCTCTTCACTTTGTGTGGCTCTTGTTTCTATGTACTAGGTTAGGTAGGTCTCCTTGTCATGAAAGTAGAGGCCTTATGTAGAAAGCATCCCGTGGAGCCCAGTAGTTCAAGGCCTCCAGTCACCAGAACCAGGCTGCCTAGATGTTTGAACTGTGTGGTTTGCTTGCACCCCCCTTTTGGGAATGGATTACAACTGTTGTAGGCATGCTGGTGGGTAGTTGTTACTTTTGGGGGATACCAATTCCCACCAAGTCTGCCTGGTATGAGTGCTTGGGCTTGAAGTGCTAAGGAGGAGTGTCTGTTAGAGCAGGATGGTTGGTTTTAGTGGGTCTTCAGGGGAAAGCTGGGGCAGAGAAGTGGTGCTAACAAGGTAGATGGAGAGTGTCAGGACTGACTCTCTCAGTCAACAACAGGTCAGCTAGGCTGAAGGGGGCAAAAATATAAAGGTGCCTACCAGTATATCTCTTCCCAGAGAAAGCTCCTACATGTCTCTTCCCATCTGGCATTTATCCTAAAATTAATCAAATCTCCTCCACATATAACACAGGTGCTTTTCAAATGGCTGTATGGCTTGGTTTTCTATAGCTCTCCAGCTTTTCTGGAGTTAAGCTCTACTGATTTTCAAACCCTGACATAGGCTTATCTTCCTCTGCATGTTGCCAGAACCAGGGGTGCCCCATGTGAGGCTTGATCTCTTCAACTCCTTGGGGAAGATCTTTATGCCTATGATATCCCTCCTGCTTATGTGCTGTTATGCCAGGAATTTGGTTCCAGACCACATCTCTGCCCCTCCTACCCTTTTTTTAAAAAATATTTTATTTATTTATTTGAGAGAGAGACAGTGAGAGAGAGCACGAGTGAGGAGTTCAGAGGGAGAAGCAGACTCCCCGAGGAGCCGGAAGCCGGATGCGGGACTTGAGCCCGGGACTCCAGGATCATGACCTGAGCTGAAGGCAGTTGCTTAACCAACTGAGCCACCCAGGAGCTCCCCTTCTACCCTTCTTTGTATGTCTTCACCTTTATGTCATTCTGCATATCTTCAGATCATTTTCAGAATGAGTTATGATATATATAGTTTCCTTGTTGTGCCTGTGAGAGGTGAGCTCAGGATCCTCCTACTTTGCCTTCTTCATAGAACTCTTAGGATGTCTTCTTTATCTATGTATGTGTTGATGAACACACATTGTTTTCATATATTGGCTTTTGTGAATAATGTTGCAATGAACATGTAAGTGCATATATCTCTTAGATATCCTGTTTTCATATCATTGGGATATTTATATATGTGTGGGATCACTGGAATATGTGGTAGTTGTGGTAGTTTAATTTCTGAGAATCTTCCATACTATTTTCCACAATGGCTGAATCAATTTACAATCCCACCAACAGAGCACAGGGGTTCCTTTTCTCCATATATTCACCTACTCTTGGTCTCCTACTTAATTGATGACAGCCATTCTAGCAGTCATTAGGTGATGTTCATGTCTTTGACATGCATTTCTGGGATGATTAGTAATGTTGAGCACCTTTTCATGTACCTTTTGGCCTTTTGGATGACTTCTTTGGAAAAATAACTAGTTCCTTTGCCCGTGTTCTTATTGGATTTTTTTGTTACTGAGTTATATGAATTCATTATGTATTGGATATTAGTCCCTATCTGATAGATGGCTTGAAAATATTTTACCCCATCCTATAGATTGCCCTTTCATTTTCTTGACACTTTCTTTTGCTGTGCAGAAGCTTTTTAGTTTATTTTAGTGCCATTTGTTGATTTTTGCTTTTGTATCACATGCTTTTGGTGTTATATCTGAAAAATCATTTCCAAAACCATTGTCAAAGAGCTTCTTTCCTATGTTTTCTTCTAGAAGTTTTATAATAGGAGCTCTTATGTTGAAGTATTTAATCCACGGGCTTAATTTTTGTGAATGGTTTGTGAGAGGGGTCCAATTTCATTTTTCTGCATGTGGTTAACCAGATTGCCCAACACCATTTGCTGAAAAGTTTTCCCATCCTTGTTCAGTATTCTTGGCTCCCTTGTCAAATATTAGTTAACTATAAATATGGGAGTTTATTTCTGTGACCATTGCAGTGAGTCTATTTTTTTATGCCAGTACCATACTATTTCAATTACTATAGATTTGCAGTGCAATTGGAAATCAACAATGTGCTGATTTAACCTAATGTTCTTTCTCAGGATTACTTTGGCTATTTGTTTTTGTCTGTTTTGTGGTTTCATAGAAATATTAGGTTTAGTTTTCTTTGTGAAAAACACAAATAGAATTTGTGATCCATAAACATGGCATATCCTTCTGTGTGTTTGTCTTCTTAAATTTCTTTAATGTTTTTGTAGTTTTCATTATATAGATCTTTCACTTTCTTGCTTAAATATATTCCAAGTGTATTATTGATTTTTGTGCTATTCTGAATGAGATAGTTTCTTTACACATTTTGTTAATGCATAGAAATGCAGTTGATTTTTCTGCATGTTGATTTTATATCCTACAAGTTCACTGAATTTGTTGGTTAGTTTGAACAGTTTTTTGGTTGAGTCAATAAAGTTTTCTATATATAAAAGCATATCACATACAAATAACTATTTTACTTCTTTCTTTCCAATTTGGATGCCTTTTATTTCTTTGGTTTGCCTAATTGCTCTAGCTTGGACTTGCAGTATTATGTTGAATGAAAGCAGTGGGAGTGGCTTCCTTATCTTTCCTCTCAGAGCAAGAACAAGGCATCAGTTTTTTACTGTTAAGTATAATGCTGTTAGTCTGTGCCTTATTATGTTGAGGGATATTCTTTCTACACCTATTTGTTCAGGCTTTCTATCATAGAAGTTGCTTGCTTTAATGAAAAGTTAATGGCAGCCCCATATTTTGTATTTAACAAAGATTCTAATAAAATTTAAAATAGCTTGCATTTTGTCAAATGCTTTTTCTGTATCTCCTGAGAGAATCATAAGAGTTTTCTCCACTTTTATTGAGATATAATTGCTATATACAACTGTACAAGCTTAGGGTATACATCATAATGATGAACTTAAATACATAATGAAATGATTAACACAACTAGTTAACATCCATGATATATGCACAATACTATTTTCCATCATGATAAGAACATTTAGGATTTATACTATTAATGGTAAACATATATGATATATATGCCATATATAGAATATATATGTGCATGTGTATACTTATATACACATGTGTGTATATATATACATACATATATATCATATAGATACACATATATACACACATATATATCATACAGCAGTGTTAACTATAGTCATCAAGTTTTATATTGCATCCCTAGTGCATATTTATCTTAATACTGAAAGTTTGTGCCTTTTGAACACATTCATCCAATTATCCCTACTCCTGTTCCCCACAACTGGCAAACACAAATCTAATCTCTCTTTTTGTTTTGTGTTTTAGATTACACATGTAAGTGAGATTATACAGTATTTGTTTTTCTCTTATTTCACTTAGCATAAGGTGCTCAAGATCCATTCATGTTTTTGCAAGTGGCACAGGTTACTTGTTTTTATATTGTTTTGTTATGTTTTGTTTTATACCTCGAAGATATTCCAGTGTGTATGTGTGTGTGTGTGTGTTTATGGTTTACAAATATTTTTTCCCATTCTGCAGGTTGTATTTTCATTTTGTTGATTGACTCTTTGGCTGTGCACAAGCTTTTTAGTTTGATGTCACTTCACTTATTTATTTATGTAGTGGCTTGTGCCTTAGGTGTCACATCTAAAAAGATCTTTGCCAAGACTCATGTTGAAGAACTTTTTCCTAGGTTTTATTTGAGATATTTTATATTTTAGACCTTATATTAAGGGTTTTAATTCATTTTGTGAGGTATATAATAGAGCTCTAGTTTCATTCTTTAACATGTGAATATCCAGTTTTCCCAGCCCTATTTATTAATGAGACTGCCTTTTCTCCATAGAGTATTCTTGATTCTTCCGTCATATACTAGTTGACCATATATGCTTGAGTTTATTTCTGGGCTCTTGATTCTGTTATACATGTCTGTTTTTATGCTAATAATATATTATTTTGATTATAAGATCTTGATAATAGAGCTTGAAGTCAAGAAGTGTTCTTCTTTCTCAGGATTGCTTTGAATATTTACAGTTGTGTTTCCATATACATTTTTAGGATGTTGTTTTTTATTTCTGTAAAAAAATGCTTTTGAATTTAGATAGGAATGACTTGAATGAATAGATGTTTTTGGATAGTATAGACACTTTAACAATATTGATTCTTAAAATCCATGAATGTGGGATCTTTTTACATTTATTTGGGTCTCCACATTTTCTTTCACAAGCATCTAACAGTTTTCAAAGTAAAGATTTTCTTTCTAGGTTAAGTTTATTCCTAGGAATTTTGTTATTTTTGATACTATCATAAATGGGATCATTTTCTTCATTTGAAATATATATAAAGAACTTATGTATCTAAATACAACCACATCTTCTTTATTCATTCATCTATGGGTGGACACTTGGGTGGCTTCCATAACCTGGCTATTGTAAATAATGCTGCAGTTAATATTGGGGTATATATCTTTTTGCATTCATGTTTTCCTTTTCTTTGGATAAATACTCAGTATTGGAATTACTGAATCATATGGTATTTCTATTTTAAATTTTTTGAGAGACCACCCTATTATTTTCCACAGTTGGTGCACCAATTTACATTTCTACTAGTAGTGGACAAAGGTTCAATATTCTCCACATCTTTGCCAACACTTGCTCTTTTTGAAGCTAGCCATTCTTACAAACGTTAAGCGATACCTCATTGTGGTTTTGATTTGCATTTCCCTGATGACTAGTGATGTTCAGCATCTTTACATGAGTCTGTAGACCATCTGTATGACTTCTGTGGAAAAAAATTATTCTGATTCTCTGGCCATTTGTAAATCAGATTTTTTTAATATGTTGAGATATATAAGTTCTTTATATATTTTGAATTATTAACTCTTTAGCAAATATGTCATTTTTCAATATATTTTCCCATTCACTAGGTTGTTTTTTCATTTTTTTTAAAGAATTTATTTGACAGAGATCACAAGTAGGCAGAGAGGCAAGCAGAGAGAGGAAGGGAAGCAGGCTCCCTGCTGAGCAGAGAGCCCAAATCAGGACTCGATCCCAGGACCCTGGGATCATGACCTGAGCTGAAGGCAGAGGCTTAACCCACTGAGCCACCCAGGTGCCCCTGTTTTTTCATTTTCTTGATGGTATTTCTGTGCAAAAGCTTTTCATTTTGGTATAGTCCCAATAGTTTATTTTTGCTACTGTTGCCCTTTACTGAGAAGACATATCTAGAAAAATGTTGCTAAGACCAATCTCAAAAACACTATCCCTTTTCTTCTAGAAATTTTATGGTTTCAAGTCATATATTTAGGTTTTTAATCCATTTTGAGTTTATTTGGTGTGTTGTGTATGACAGTGGTTCAGTTTTATACTTGTGCATGTAGCTGTTCAGTGAAGAGACTGTGTATCTCCCCATTGCATATTCTTAACACCTCTGTCAAAGATTAATTGACCAGGGGGCACCTGGGTGGCTCAGTGGGTTAGGCCGCTGCCTTCGGCTCAGGTCATGATCTCAGGGTCCTGGGATCGAGTCCCGCATCGGGCTCTCTGCTCAGCGGGGAGCCTGCTCCCTCCTCTCTCTCTCTGCCTACTTGTGATCTCTCTCTGTCAAATAAATAAATAAAATCTTAAAAAAAAAAAGATTAATTGACCATATAAGTGTGACTTTATTTCTGGTCTCTGTATTCTGATCCAATGATCTTTCTGACCATTTTATGTCAGTAGCATACTGTTATGATTACTAAAGCTTTGTAATATAATTTAAAATCTGAGATTGTGGTACCTCCAGCTTTGTTGTTCTTAAGATTTCTGGGACGCCTGGGTGGCTCAGTGGGTTAAGCCGCTGCCTTCAGCTCGGGTCATGATCCCAGAGTCCTGGGATCGAGTCCCACATCGGGCTCTCTGCTCGGCGGGGAACCTGCTTCTCTCCTCCCCATTCTGTCTACCTCTCTGTCTACTTGTGTGATCTCCATCTGTCAAATAAATAAATAAAACCTTTAAAAAAAAAGATTTCTTTGGCCACCCTAGGTCTTTTATGTTTCCCTATACATTTTAGGTTTTTTTGTTTTAGTTGTATGAAAAATGTTATTGGTGTTTTCTTAAGGATTACATCGATGGATATGAACCTTTAGCAATACTAATTTTTCCAGTCCATGTACATGGAGTATCTTTCCATTTGCGTCATCTTCATTTGCTCTTATCAGTGTTTCACAGTTTTCACAAAACTGTCTTTTACCTCCTTGATTAAGGTTATTCCTATGTATTTTCTTCTTCTTGGTGCCATTGTAAGTATAAATGTTTTCTTAATTTCTCTTTCTGGTATTTTTTGTTATTAGTGAAACACAAATGGTTTCTTTGTATTAATTTTTATCCTGCAATCTTATTGAATTCATTTATTCTAATATATTTTTGGTAGAGTCTTTATGGTTTTCTATATATAGTATCATGTCATCTGCAAACAACAACAGCTTCTCTTTCTTCTTGCCAGTTCAGATGTTTTTATTTCTTGTCTGATTTCTGGCTAGGACATCCAGTACAATGCTGAGTATTACTGATGGGAGTATACCCCTTTGCCTGATTGCTAAACTTAGAGGAAAAGCTCTTGGCTTTTCACCACTGAGTAGGATGTCAGCTATAGATTTTTCATGGATGACCTTTGTTATGTTCAGGTGTTTCCTTTAAATGTACTTTGTTGAGAGTATTTGTTATGAAAAGATATTGAATTTTGTTCAATGATTTTTCTGTATCTTTTGAGGTAATCATGTGATTTGCATCCTCATTTTGTTGATGAGGTATGTCACATTGATTTGTGAATATTAAACCATCCTTGCATCCCTGGAGTAAATCCTACTTGATCATGGTGAATGATTCTTTCAATGTGTTGTTGAATGTGGTTTGCTAATATCTTGTTAGAAATTTTGAATCTAGGGCATCTAGGTAGCTCAGTTGGTTAGGCCTCTGCCTTCAGCTCAAGTCATGATCCTGGAGTCCCAGGATGGAGCCCTGCATCAGGCTCCCTGGTCAGCAAGGAGTCTTTTTCTCCCTCTGCCCCTCACCTCTATCATGCTCTCTCTCTCTCTCACTCTCAAATAAATAAAATCTGGAAAAAGAAAAAAAGGGCATCTGTATTCATCAGGCCTCTTGGGCTGCAGTTTTCTTTCTTGGTAATGTCTTTATCTGTTTTTTTCACATCAGGTAATGGTAGTTTTGTAGAATATATTTGGAAGCTTTCTTTCCTCTCCTAGTTTTTAGAATAGTTTGAGAATAGACATTAACTCTTCTATAAATGTTTGTTAGAATTGACCTGTGAATCCATATAGTACTGGGCTTTGGTTTTCTGAGAGCTTTTTAATGACTATTTCAATTTTGTTACTAGTAATCGGTCTCTTCAGATTTTCTATTGCTTTTTGAGTCAGGTTTCAAAGATTGTATGTTTCTCAGAATTTATCCATTCTTCTACTTTATTCAATTTGTTAACATACAAGTTTTTGTAGTCATCTTTTATAATCCTTTGTAGTTCTCTGGTGTTAGTTGTTTATTGTTTTTCTTTTCTGACTTTGTGTCTTCTTTTTTTCTCAAATAGTCTGGGCTTTATGTTTTCACCATTAGGTAATACCCTCCCCTATCTTTGTTACAGTCTTTTCTCTTTCTTCAATTTGTATTGAATATTTTTTTCATTCTTTCACTTTGAATCTGTATGTGGCAGACATCGGAAGTGAGTCTCTTTTGGGCAGTAAATAAATAGGTTGTATTGTATCCATTATGCCACCTTATATCTTCTGATTGGAGCCTTTAGACCATTTACATTTAAAGTAATAATTGAGGGACACCTGGGTGGTTCAGTCAGGTAGACATCCAACTGTTGGTTGTAGTTCAGGTCGTGATCTCATGGGTCATGCTGTTGAGCACTATCTGGCATTCTTTGCTCTGTGGGGAGTCTGCTTGAAGATTCTCTCTCTCTGCCCCTTCCCCTCTCTCTCAAATAAATCTTTAAAACTATAAATAAATAATTGATAGGTATTTATTGCTAATTGTTACATATTTTCCACTTGTTTGATAGTTCTGATTCTTGACCTCTTCATGACTGATGACTTTCTGTAGTGCTATATGTGGCTTTCTATTTTTTGTGTTAGGTTTTTAGTTGGTGGTTACTATAAGAGTCACACAGTGCATCATAAGTCTATTACAATCTATATTAATTGATGGTCACATAAAAGACTCTAAAAGAACTGTTTTCCTTCCTACTCCTCCCCACTTTATACATATGTTTTAATAGTTTAATCTTTATATTTTAATATTAATAAATTTTTATTTTATTTATACTATTTATATTCTTATTTAAGCATTTTGTAACATTTATATCAATTATTATATATTAATACATTAATATATAAATAATCAAATATTTAATAATCATTTATTTATATTTGTTATGTTGAATTAATAATTTATTTGTATTTATATGTATTTAAATATTTTATTAAAATTAATAAAAATAAATATTTATTTTAATAGTTTAATCTTTATATCTTTTAATAATTTAATCTTTAACCTTTGACATTTTAATGTTAGGTGTCATGGTGTGGTCCTCAAGTTTGTCTGTGTGGCGCTCTTTGTGATTCTTGAACTTACACGTCTGTTTTCCTTCCCAGGTTAAGGAAGTTTTCTGCCCCTTTCTGTCTTTCTAAAACTGCAAATGTCTGTTCACTTAATGTTGTTCAGGAGATCCTCAAGCTATCCTTATTTTTTCAAATCTTTTTTTCTTTCTGATGTTCAACATGGGTGATGTTTATGCCCTGACTTGCAGACTGATCTTTTCTTCAACATCCACGTCTGTTGATTCCCTTTAGTGTATTTTTTATTTCATTTGCTTTATCTTCAATTTTGATTGGTTATTTTTTATATTTTCTATTTCTTGATTTTAGTTCTCAGTGAATTCTCCCACTCTTTTCTTCATCCTGGTGTATATATTTATGATTATTATTTTATACTTCCTCTGATACCTATTGCTTATCTTACTTTCATTTAGTTCTTTTTTTGAGGTTTGTCTTGTTCTTTCATTTGGAACATATTCTTCTTTCTTCTCAATTTGCTTGTCTTTCTATGTTTGTTACTATGAATTAGGTAGAACACCTACTTTTCCTACATTCCTTGAAGGAATGGCTTTGTGTGTGGTCATTTCCTGTGTTGACTGTATGTGCCTGGGGACTTGGCTAGCTGGCTGGAACTGTGTCTCATAAGGGCTGGAGGTCCCACCTTTTTTTTTTAAGATTTTATTTTACTTATTTGACAGACAGAGATCACAAGTAGGCAGAGAGGCAGGCAGAGAGAGAGGGAGAAGCAGGCTCCCTGCTGAGCAGAGAGCCCGATGTGGGGCTTGATCCCAGGACCCTGAGATCATGACCTGAGCCGAAGGCAGAGGCTTAACCCACTGAGCCACCCAGGTGTCCCATGGAGGTCCCACTTCTTTCCATACTTGAGCTGCTCCAGTGAATGGCTGGAGCTAAAGTGGATGTGGGCCTGAGGGGTCCCAGGGCTCTTCATACAGAGGGCACTGTTGCAGGGAAGCTGAAGCTGAAGTAGGTGCAGGCCAGTATGTTCCATTCTTTTCAGCACAAGAGGAATATAAGTGTGGTGACGGAGCCAAGTTGTGGTGAATGGTAGGGTGTTTCAAGGTGCTCCACACAGAAGGTCTTCAGCAGGACTATAGCGAAAATACACTCAAATCAGGCATGGGCCAAGAGGTCCTGGAGTGTTCTGTGCTAGAAGGGCCCTAGCAAGCTATCTTCAGCTGAAATGGTATGGGTCTGGAAACGTTCTATGTCACCCAGGTACAATAACTGAAGCCATAGTGAGCACTGACCAGGTGTGTCCTGTGTTTGCTGCCCTGGGGCCATTTTGGTTGGACAGCTGGGGCTTGTGTGGTCTAGGGCCCTAGGGGTCACTGAGGTGGTAGGTCAACTAGGGTGCATGCTTGCATTACACCCCCCTTCTATGATATCAAGGTGAAGGGTAAATGTAAATTATGCTGCTCAGCAACTCCTCCATTCCAGAAAGAGTGCCAGCAGCTCTCTTGCCATTTGGCAAGGTTCTAGGGCTAGATCCTATATTCTCCTTGCTCTGTGTGTGTGTGTGTGTGTGTGTGTTAGTCACTGTAAAATTGATTGCTCTTTTAAACTGTGAATTTTCCCCTGTGCCCCAGGACATCCAGTCTGGTGTAGTATAGGGGTTTGGTTTTGGCTGAGGCAACAGACAGTGTCACCTAAAACTCCACTGTGGTCTGCACTGTCAAGGTTTGGGGGTTAGGGAATATAAACCATTGCACTTACCAGCTGCTCTGACCTGGAGAAACTTCCAGCAGCTCCCCTGCCATTTGGTGGAGTTTTAGGGCTGGATTGTCTATACACAGGTTGCTCTTCTAAATGTTTTTGTTTTTGCTTTTTTTTCCCTCTGTCCTTCAGAACAGATTAATCTGCTCACTTTCTTTAGTACTATGCTTCCCACTGTAGTTCACAGTGTTGGGGGTTGGTGGTTTCTCTTTATTACTATGGCTCTGTCTCTCTTGCTCTTCTCTATGTGGTCTTTTATTCTGAAGAAGCTGTTTAGGGGCGCCTGAGTGGCTCAGTGGTTTAAGCCTCTGCCTTTGGCTCAGGTCATGATCCCAGGGTCCTGGGATCGAGCCCCACATCGGGCTCTCTGCTCAGTGGGGGGGCCTGCTTCCCCCCCCCCTCTACCTGCTGCTCTGCCTGCTTGTGATCTCTCTCTGTCAAATTAATAAACTCTTTTTAAAAAAATGAAGAAGCGGTTTAGTAAGTGCTCAATTCTTCAGGAGTAACTTCTCTATAAATAGGTATAGATTTGATGTGTTCATGGAGGCAATGTGTTGTTGATCTTCCTATGCCATTGTGTCAGACCAGAGCTATCAGATACATTCCTTCTGTGCCTACTTTGTTAAGAGTTTTATTTTGAATGGATGTGTTAAGGAGTTTTTTTTTTCCCTTTCATTCTATTACTCTGTGTATGTTTTGCATATCTTGCATATGTTGCATATATTGAGACATCCTTAAAATCAGGAGTATTTTCACTTGCTCATGGTGTATGATCATTTTTTTAAAAGATGATTTATTTGAGAGAGAGCACATGAGGAAGAGAGCAGAAGCAGGGGGAGCAGCAGAGGGAAAAGGAGAAGCAGACTCCCAGTTGAGCAGGGAGCCTGATGTGGGGCTTGAGCCCAGGATCCTGGATCATGACCCAAGCTGAAGGTAGCCATTCAACCGATTGAGTCACCTACGCATCCCAATGTATGATCTTTTTAATGTGCTGTTGAATTTGGTTTGCCAGTATTCAATTGAGAGGATCTACATCTCTATTTATTAGGGATTTTAGCCTGAAGTTTGTGTTTGGTGGTGTGATAGTCTTTTTCTGGCTTTCTGGTACCCATGCAATTCTGGCCTTTTGGAATAAGCTGGAAAGTCTCCCCTTTTCTCTTTTTGGGAAGAGTTTGAGACAAATTGGTGCTAATTACTCTTTAAATGTTTGATAAAATTCACCAGTAAAACTACCTGGTCTTGGGTTTCTCTTAGTTGGGAGATTTCTGATTACTGATTCAATCTCAGTACTAATGGTTCTCTTCAGGTTTTTTATTTCTTCCTGATTCAGATTTATTAAGTTGTATTATTTCTAAGATTTTTCCATTTCCTCTTGGTTGTTGAGTATATTGGTATATAGTTGTTCATAATAACCTCTTACTGATATTTTGTAAATCCAGTATCAGTTATAATGTCCCATTTTTCATTTATAATTTGATTTGAACCTTTTCTCTTTTACTTAGTCTATCTAAGATTTTGTCAATTTTGATAGTTTTGCAAAGAAGCAACTCTTAGTTTGTTCTTCTTTTAAAGATTTATTTATTTGACAGACAGAGATCACAGGTAGGAAGAGAGGCAGGCAGAGAGAGAGGGAGAAGCAGGCTTCCCACTGAGCAGAGAGCCCAATGTGGGGCTCGATCCCAGAACCCCAGGACCATGACCTGAGTTGAAGGCAGAGGCCTTAACCCACCAAGCCACCCAGGTGCCCCCAACTCTTAGTTTTTTAAAAATCTTTTGTTTTTCTGTTCTGTCATTTAATTTTGCTCTAATCTTTGTTTCCCTTCATCTGATAACTCTGGGCTTAGTTTCCTTTCCAAGTTCTTTTAGGTGGAAATGTAGGATTTTTATTTGAGATTTTTTTCCTTAATGTTGGCATCTGTTTCTGTGAATTTGCCTTTCAAATCTTCATTTGCTGCATCCTATAATTTGGTTTGTTGTGTTTCCATTTTTGTTTGTCTATAGATACTTGTATTTCTTATTTAATTTCTTCTTTGATCCATTGTTCAGAAGAGTGTTAATTCCCATATATTCATGAATTTAAATACTTCCTTGTTATTGATGTCTAGTTCATATTGTGATCAGAGAATATACTTCAATCTTCTTGAATTGGGCAAGATTTATTTTGATGCCTAACATATAGTGTATTCTAGAAAATGCTCCATATGCACTTGAAAAGAATGTGTATTCTGTTGTTGTCTGATAGAACATTATTTTTATAACTTAGATCTCTTTGATTTACAGTGCTGTTCAAATTCATTTTTTCCTTATCGATTTTTCAGTGTTTTCAATGTTGGATGATTCCAACATTGTTGAGAGTGGGGTATTGAAATCTCCAACTGTTGCTGTATTGTTTTTATAATTTTTCTCTTTGGCTTTCTTTTTGCTTTATGTATGCAGGTGCTTTATTATTAGGCATATTAATATTTACAGTTATTTTATCTTTTTAATGGATTGACCTTTTTATTATTTAATGACCATTGTCCCTTTTTCTCTTTCTAAAGTTTATTTTTCAGACTTAAGTATAGCTAGCCACAGTGTTTTGTTTTGTACTTTTCTTACTAATTGAATTCTCTTTTCCCATCTCTTTGCTCTCAGTCTATGTATCTCTTGTAGGTGAGTCTCTTTTAGACAGC
>RCUC01139221.1:0-36148 GCA_003697995.1 Taxidea taxus jeffersonii | reverse complement strand
TCAAGGAACTGGGTTGGAACTTGAATGACATCCTAGGCTGACCCATCCATCCTGCTACATCATCTTCACTTTGCTGCTTTAGACCAAGAGGAAGATCTCCAGCTAAGATGGAAATCAAAAGATTCTCGTGTTCTAGATTTCAAGCTGCCTGTCTTTGAAATATATGTTGTTGTTGTTGTTTTTACTTTCCCTCTGGGTACATAGTTTCATTTTAGGTTAGGGGAGAAGATCTTAAAAAAAAAAAAAAAGAAAAATGAGTTTCTATGAGGCCCTGAATATCTGCTTTCAATTTTGCTTTCAGTATCTGCTTTCAATTTTAACTTCTGACCATAGAGCTATTTAAGAAAAATCTTTTCAAATATGTTATCAGAATTTAGTCAGGATGAAGAGTTGAACAACCTCTTCATGCAAGCCTCCTCAAAGATGCAAAGGATACTATGCTCCCAAGACCCAGAGCAACTTCCAAAGATAGCCACCCCCCCCCCCAAAAAGACTTGGATGATTCTCCTGAGGGCTGAAAGTAGTCAGTAGGACCCTTCCTAAACATGAGGTTGAACCCACATTGCTGTCTGGCAGTATTTTGGCACCCCCAACCTGATGATTACCAAGCTGAGTTCTCAGGACACAAAATGGGGCAAACAAGAAGGCAGCAGCTATCCCTGGGAGACAAAGGATTAAAAAAACAAAGAACAGGTCTAGATTTGGAAATGGACAACATGAAAATTGATTTTCTTCTTTCAGCTGGGCTCTATAGGCAGATTCAGGAAAGCTGAGTGTGATAAGAATTCTCACTTTTCACCAATGTCTCTGGTCTTCTCGGGATCCCATCTACAGGTTCTAGAGTGAATGGAGTTCAAAGTATAGCATGCAGGTCTAGAATCTACCAGGATTTGTCAACATTAATTTTTTCCCCTTGGCATTTAAGGGAATGACTGGTAGCAGTTAGAGGAGAGTCCCATCACCCTAGGAATCCCATCACCTCAGAGTCCCATCACCCTAGGAGAGGCCCTTCGGTGCGCTCCTTTGATGGTAGATACGGAGTGTCCTTTAAGGCCACTAACCTGGCAGACTTTTGTTTATGATCTTACAGTCTCTTCCATATGGAAAGATGATTCAGGTTGAGGATTAATAGGCTGAGGACTCAAGGAAGAGTGGATAGAAGAAAGCAGTGGGAGTCACTTGAGTCATATCGTCTCTGTTTTGGGTTCCTCTTAAAATTTTTCATTAGTCTTTTGCAATGAATCTTCTAGTGAAGCTATTAAGAAATTTTGAAGGCTTCTAGAAGCTTCTGCATGCCAGTTAGAGTAGGTATCCCATTCTGTTTTGGGAGGGATCCCTTTTAAGTGCACTTCATAAAGAAAGGATCTTGTCTAATTGGGATGTTCCTCATAATGGACTTTGTAATTCCAGATTGTCTTAGTAAGATTGGTCCCTTTAGTGAAAAATGTGTATAGGAGACTATAATGTCTAACATAAACCTAGCTGGGTTTCCTGAAATGGGGCCACCATTAGACCATTTTGATGACTGGGACCCCACTTTTGGACTTTTCTCAAGAGCAAAGTCTTGAGAGCTGGGAAATGGGTTTTGTTTAATAGTGTGCCTTTCAAGGGATGCTTGTTTCTCCTGGCTGACCGTCTCTACCTAAGTTGTCTGACTCTTGACCAGGTATCCCTCATTGCATGGAATTTCCTGTGGGCCACAAGCAACCAATTATGAAACTTACTTGTCCATGCTCATCTTCTCCTTATGTGGGATTCTTGTGCTTCGGAAACTGTTGACTATCACATGGAAGTGGCAAGTGTTTTAGGAGTATTGAGGTGCTCGACCCGTGCCTATCCACTTTAGTTTGCATTTTACTCTGAGGAAAATCCATAGGTTTAAATCCAAACCACGTGTACCCTAATTAACGGTTACTGTCCTTCCGGGAGTTGTCTCCTTCAGATGTCTCTTCAGACACCTGTGAAATGTCAGCTCAAAGAACTCAATTGAGGAGAACTTGAATTACCAAAAAATTGAGTTTATTTGTGAATAACAGAAGAATTACAGTTGGGGAAACACATGCTGTAGCAGGCTTCAGGATTTGGGACGGGCTGTATTTATGGACAGGGAGCATAAATGGGAAGTCCAGGCAGAGTCCAAACAGTAAGTTCATTGGCTTGAGGATGAGGAGTGGTCCTTGGTGGATGCTCATTGGTCAGGAGATAAGTCTTGGTTTTCAGTAAGAGAGGCATTTACAGGAAATAGTGTCTCAGTCCTTCTGTTCTTCTGAGGGTGCATGTGTGATATTTTCCATTTCATATTCACCAGTTCCATTTTAAAATTGAGATCCTTTTATGACATTTAACCAAGAATTCTTCCATGAAGCTGGTCAAACGTTCTATCACAAAGTTGAGAAAAACATACTTCTAAACCAACAAAACAATCAGTAACAAGATTCTAATTTCACATTTTTTAAAGACAGTGATACAGGCATACCTCAGAGATATTACAGATCCAGCTCCAGACCCCCACAATAGTGAACAGTACAATAAAGGGAGGTAAATGAATTTGGTCTCCCAGTACCTATAAAAGTTATGTTTATACTGTTTCCTGTTACCTATGTAATAACATTATGTCTACAAAAAGATGTATATACCTTAATTTTAAAATAGTTTTTTAAAAATTTTATTTGTGTGTGTGTGTATGTGTGTGTGTGTGCACGTGTGAGCACATGCACACATGTGCACAAGCTGGGGGAGAGGCAGAGGGAGAGGGAGAAGCAGACTCCTCACTGAGCAGGGAGCCTGATGCATGATTTGATCCCAGGACCCCAGGATCACGACCTGAGCTAAAGGCAGCTCCTTAATTGACTGAGCCAGCCAGACGCCCCTAAAATACTTTTGCTGGAAAAAAAAAAAATACCATCATCTGAACTTTCCGTGAGTCTTAATCTCATTTTTTTTTTCTTAATCTCATTTTTGATGGCTGCTGACTGATCAGGGTGGTGGTGGTTGAAGGCTGGGGTGGGGTGTCTGTGGCGATTCCTTGAAAGAAGACAACAGTGAAATTCGCTAAATCAGTAGACTCTTTATTTCATGAAAGATTTCTCTTTAATGTTCAGTGATTTGTTGGCATTTTACCCACAGGAAGTCTTCTTTCAAAATTGGAGTCAATCATTTCATATGCTGTTCCTGCCTTATCAACTAAGTTTATGTAATCTTCTAAATTGTTGTCAGGTCAACGATCTTCACAGCATCTTCACCAGGGGGAGATTCCATCTCAAGAAACCACTTTCTTTGCCCATCCATTAGTAGCCACTCCTCGTCCATTAACGCGTTATCGTGAGTTTGCAGCCATTCAGGTCTGTCTTCAAGCTCCTAAGTCTAGTTCTCTTGTTTTTTTCTACCACGTCTGCAATTGCTTCCTCCCCTGCAGTCTTGAACCCCTCAAAGTTCTCCATGAAGGTTGGAATTAACTTCTTCTGACTTCTTTTTCATGTTGATATTTTGACCTCTTCCAATGAATCATGAATGTTCTTAATGGCACCTAGAATGGCAATTCCTTTCCAGAAGTTTTCAGTTGACTTTGCCCTGCTCCGTCAGAGGAACCACTGTCTAGAACAGCTATATATAGTCTTATGGCATGTATTTCTTAAATCCTAAGACTTAAAAGTGAAAATGACTCCTTGTTCCATGGGCTGCAGAAAGGAAGTTGGGTTTGCAGGCATGAAAACAACATTTATCTCTTTGTACATCTCCTTCAGATCTCTCGGGCAACCAGGTACATTGTCAGTGAACAGTAATCTTAAAAAGTTTTTTTTTTTTTTAAGATTTTTATCTATTTATTTGACAGAGATCAAAGCAGGCAGGGAGGCAGAGAGAGAGGAGGAAGCAGGCTCTCCATGGAGCAGAGAATCGATGTGGGGCTCGATCCCAGGACCCTGGGATCATGACCTGAGACAAAGGCAGAGGTTCTAACCCACTGAGCCATCCAGGCGCCCCTCTGAGCAGTAGTTCTTAATAACAGGCTTAAAATCCTTAGTAAACCATGTTATTAATGGGCATACTGTCATCTAGGCTTTGTTGTTATATTTATAGAGCACAGGCAGAGTAGAATTACCATTATTATTAAGGGCCTTAGCATTTTTGGTGTGGTAAATGAGCTTTGGCTTCAACTTCTAGTCACCAGTCCATGAGCCCCTACCAGGAGAGTCTGCCTGTCCTTGGAAGCTCTGAAGCCAGGCGTTGACTTCTCTCTAGCTGTGAAAGTCTCAGCTGGCATCTTCTTCCAATAGGAGGCTGTTTCATCAAAATGAAAATTTGGTCAGCGTGGCTGCCTGCACTGTCCTAGCTAGATCTTCTGGATCACTGTCTGCTTCACATTGCAGTTTTACGGTATAGAGACAGCTGCTGCTACTTCCTTCTTAAAGATTTTATTTATTTTCAGAAAGAGCAAGAAAGAGTACAAGCAGGGTAGGAGCAGAAGGGGTGGAAAAGGGAGAGGAAACCGTCTTAGACTCCCTGCTGAGCGCAGAGCTTGATGCAAGGCTTGATCTCGTGACCCTGAACTCAAAACCTGAGCCAAAAGGAAGAGTCAGTTGCTTAACCAACAGAGCCAGCCAGGAGCCTCAAGGAGATGGCTTCCGAAACCTTATGAGCCAACCCATTCTAGCTGCAAGCTTTTCTTGTGTAGCTTTCTCCCCTCTCTGTCTTCATAGAGTTGAAGAGAGTTAGGGCCTTGCCCTGGATTAGGCTTGGCCTGAAGGGAATGTTGGGGCTGGGTTGGTCTTCTGTCCAGGCACTAGAACTTTCTTCATATCAGCAACAAGGCTGTTTGACATTCTTATCATTCGTGTGCTCGCTGGAGTAGCGCTTTTAATTTCCTTGAAGAACTTTTCCTTTGCATTCACAACTTGGCTGTTAGCCCAAAAAGCCTGGCCTCCTGTGTCCATCTCAGGCTTTGACAGGCCTCCTTCCCTAAGCTTAATCATTTCTAGCTTTTGATTCAAAGTGAGAGACGTAGGACTCTTCCTTTCACTGGAACACTTAGAGACCATTGAAGGGTTATTAACTGGCCTAATTTCAACATCATTGACTCTCAGGGAGGAGAGGGAGAGACAGGGAATGACCAGCTATAGAGGAGTCAAAATAGGCATCGTTATCAGTTAAGTTCTCCGTCTCACATGGTTCATGGCACCCCACAGCAATGACAATAGTGACATCAAATGTCACTGATCGCAGATCACCGTAACAAATACAATAATAATGAAAAAGTCTGAAATATTTTAAAGAATTATACCAAAATGATACAGAGACCCAGAATGAGTCAATGCTGTTGGAAAGACAGTTCCGGTAGACTTGCTAGTCACAAACCTCAATCTGTAAAAACAAAAACCGAACAGAATAAAAAATCTGCAAAGTGTTAATAAAGCAATAAAGCAATAAAATTGTTAATAAAACAATAAAGCAATGTGTGATAAAATGAGGTACAGCTGGCTCTAGCTGACCTCTGTAATGTTTCACTGACCAACTGTCCTTTGGGAACTATTTTTCCAGAACGAGATGGGGTAGGAAACTTCGGTGGTACTTTCAATGAACCAGGGATTCCCCATGTCCTAGACTTTGTTATCCCTCTCAATCTGAAATACTGGAGTTGTCTTAAGTTGTTTACACTCTCCTACTTAAGCAGTACTTCCATTGTTTAAAATTTTAAATCCCCAGTTCCTAGTAACTTGCCCAAGAGCAAACTGGTAAAAACAATGTTGGGTACAATTAATTTGAAGATAGATAACATCTGTTTACCTCCGGAACACTTAAAAATTTCCTAAATTTTTTTTTTTTAAAGCAGCAAGTTTTTTTTTCTAAGTTATTTACTTTTTTCTCTAAGTTATTTACTTTTTTCTCTAAGTTATTTACTCTTTCCAGGCAGAGATGCCCCTGGTCCTGCTTGTCAACACTTTTCCACATTTTCAGTAGGATATTTCTCTCACATTTCGGCTGCTTTCATAGTTTGGGGGGGGGGTTGTTTTTGTTTTTTGTTTTATTCCAAAGAGAAAAGCCTGAAACCTCTGATGGAATGATCCATTCTCATGCCCTATTTCTGAAAAGAGCAAAGAACTTTCTATACGCAGTGGAGTGGGAGAGCAGGACCTTGGTGAGGTCACTTCTCGTTAATCTTTGAGGCAGAAAAGGTCAGAAGCCAACTCAAAGTCCTTCATGGGTCTCAGTCCAATAAAGGAATGAAAACCTAGAACCTCAGTCCAATAAAGGAATGACAAGCTAGAACGTGGACTAACTATTGCTCTTAAAAAGAACAAGATAGAACTTCTGTGTGACAAAGCACATGTCTCAAGATAAATTCTGTGAACAGCATTCATTCGGTCATTCATTCATTCATTCATTCAACAACTATGGAGTGAGTGCCTTCTGAAGGCCAGGTACCGTCTGAGCACTGGGGACGCAGAACTTACGGCAGACAAGGTCTCTGATTCACCTGCCTACTTTAATAAATGGTATTTCTATTCGTGAGGCCTTTTTAAAAAAGTTTGCTTATTTATTTATTTATCGTGGGGCTCAAACTAACCACCCTGAGATCAAGAATCACTCGTTCTTCAGACACTGGCCAGGTGCCCCGTGCGTGCGTGTGTGTGTGTACACATATATGAAGGAAGTTATAATTTTAAAAATTCTGTGTGTATATATGTATAAACGTGTGTGTGTGTGTGTGTGTGTTTGCACGTTTCTGGTATGTCCTAGTGGTTAAGTGATTGCCTCTGGGAAGGGGATGGGAACGTCTGAGTGACAGGGAGACTTTTTTGTCTTTTGTGTATCCACACACACGTATTCCCTTTTCTATGGAAAATAGATTACTTTAAAAATGAACATTCCAATAATTATAGGCAATATTTATTTATTTTTAAAGATTTTAATTACTTGAGAGACAGAGCAGAAGCAGATGGAAGGGCAGAGGGAGAGGGAGAAGCAGACTCCCTGCTGAGCAGGGAGCCCGACGTGGGGCTCGATCCCATGACCCTGGGACCATGACCTGAGCCGAAGGCAGATGCTTAACTGACTGAGCCACCCAGGCACACCTATAGGCAGTATTTATAATCTTCAATGTAAATATATAAACATTGTTTGTAAAGGTAAAGGGGTCCTTGCTAGCTGAAAAGTTGGAAAACCAAGACTGGAAATACTCCTTGTCCAATAAACCCGCCCTCTGTCTGATGCATGACTCATCAGTCATGCATATTAAACTGCTAGAGAAATGCAAACAAGAGTCAACCCAAAATGGAAAAGTATAAACACCAGGGAAACAGGATACTATTACATTATAATTATAATATATATATATTATATATATATAATTATATTAAATATATTAAATATATATAATTATAATTATAATACTATTACATTATAATATAACATTAGATAAACACCAAGAAAGGATGGGCTGGTGAGAATTCTTGGTTTATACCAACAAGGAAAATAATAAATCAAGCTAGGTACTAAGCTCAGGGGAAATTAAGAAGCCAGGGTTAGAACAGTGGTGAGGTGGGTCAAGCCATATCTGGGCACCGTATTTGACAAGGGAGCCAACTCAGAAGGCCCCTCAAGAGGGGAACAGAGGACAAAGCTTCCTTCAGTGGCAAGGACAGGAACTCTGCAGGAGCAAGATGGACCCTCAGGCTCTCGATCAGCCCACCCACATGTGGGGCTCGAGGGGAGGAGGCTTATAAGCCTCAGAGGTCAAACATGAACAAGGAAGTCAGACTGTTCCAGGAGGCCTGATGGATGCAGAATCTTCTTCTATTCTTGCATGTCATGTGAAGAAAACAGAATTGGAGAGAATTGGAGGCTTGAATTCTTGAGAGTCTCCAGACTACTGCTCTGCGTGGGGGGAAAGAAGTACCCAACAGATACAAGTAAAGGGCGAGCCAGGCATGAAAAAGAGGATAGAAGGAATTATAAATGCCCAGCAACCTCCAGAGGGACCTAAGGAGTCCATGGATTTGCAGGCAGGGTCACTCAGCGTCAGAAAGCATCCGCAGAATTTGAGGTTGAAGACAAAGACAGGAACTCAGGGGAGAGGTTTTACATGAGAAAGGCAAAAATAAATAAAACACCAGCATTAAATTTCTCCTTCACATCGATTTTGCTTGGCAAAATATTTTAGGAGCTAGGACCAATATAAAATCAAAGTCAGAAGATACAGCTGGGAAAGAACAAGAAGGACAACAGGGTCTCTCCTGAAGAAAGGCAGGGAGGTCTGAGAAGGAAGAGAACAAGATGGGGGGTGGGGGAGGTTGGGACGCCAGGGTTCAGGCTCTGAAAAGAGGTTAGCAGAACAGTCCTGTGGCTTACTCCATGTGTAGCAAAGGGTAACCGAGTGACTTCACCTGGGTGAGCCCAAGTTCCCTCCTCTGCAAGTGGGGCGGAGTCCGGGACTGGCCCAGAGAGGGTGATGATTCCGTGAGCTAGCACACGCGGCGGTTACAACCTACCGGCCACAGGGCTGGACGTTCAACTACTGTTGGCATTAACGTATTAATACAAAAAGATTTTGAGGCTACTTGGCCAAAAAACAAATCAAAAACAAAACAAACAAAAACGAGAAAAAGGGTGGGGTGGGACAACTGGGTTTTTGAGCTTAGCTCATTCTTTCTTCTTTTTTTTTTTTTAAGATTTTACTTATTTATTTGACAGAGAGAGGTCACAAGTAGGCAGAGAGAAAGGGGGAAGCAGGTTCCCCACTGAGCAGAGAGCCCGATGCGGGACTCGATCCAAGGACTCTGGAATCATGACCTGAGCGGAAGGCAGAGGCTCAACACACGGAGCCACCCAGGCACCCCTAGCTCATCTCATTTAATCAACACAACAACCTTGCAAGGCATTTGCCTGATGCTGGATGGTCCTGTACCAAGAGGATTTTTTTCTTGCTACTCATGAAGGCTGTCTTGGAAGTGGGAGAAGAAAGGCAGAACAATGGGTCTAGAAAGAATAGAAATGCAGAAGTCTGCAAACATGTAGGTGTCAGAAGCATGGAAGCAGAATGAGGAAATACATTGGAGGATAAAAAGGGAAAAAAAGCAGGAAAGGAAAAATAATGGCCATATGTATATTGTTTTGAAAGAAAAAAAAAAACCAGGCAGCATTTGTGGGAAATTTCTTGGCTAAGCGGTGGGGAAAATTGTATGTAAATGTGAAAATGGTTAAGATAGCTATTGTAATGAAAACCTGCGAGCAAGAGATAGGAAATTGGGCTAAAGAAAAAGTACTTCACCAATAAGATAGTACGAAACGGGGTATTCTTGAAATGGTTTTTGATAGTGCTCTAACCAAGGCCATGTTTATGGCCGAAGTCTTTTAACTGTTGTTTGAAGGAGAGGGAGGTGCACGGTGGATGGGAAAATGCCCACAATCCCCAAAACTCCTCGCGAAAGTCACTTCATTGCCACTGTCTTCTTATGTTGATTTCCTGTTGGTTTTGCCTTCACAGTCATTTCAAATGACTGTCCTGACACTGTCTCAAAGGACGGCATTGTTTTTTGAGTTCACACACACAACTTAGCCACGGGAAGCCAACCTCAATGCCATTTCTTCAACGGTTGATCAAGTTCTGTGCATCTCACAGGTGGCTAGAGTTTTCCCACTTGAAACTTCTCCACATTGAGTTCCTGAAGAGCCACCAGGTTTGGAACTGAGGACCAGAAAGAAAATGAGAAGGGAATCTCTCAAAATGAAAATAGCCGTTGTGTATTATAATTTCAAAATAATGTAAAGAACTGTGGGATGGCGAAGTCAAGAGAACAAGGGTTTGGGGTCCTGTCCTCTGTTTCATCTGTGTTTTGTGATGCACACAGAGACCTACCCCCGTTCTCCCCCTGTGCTTGCCTTCTACCAAGATCCAACAGGTGAGGAACTCAGGGGAGGACCCAGCGTCTCTCTAAAGACTTTGCTTCCATTCCGAAGCTACAGCTGAGGCAAGAGGAGAGATAACCTAATCTCACCACCTGGGCTCTGTGGGTTCTGAAGAGTTTCTGCAAAATTCTGCAAACTGAATCCAAGCTTCTGCAGAATGAGTTTATATTTGCACATTAAAATTAAAAAGACAAGAAGTCCTAGGCCTCAGGCACACTGTGGTTAAGCTGGGTGTTCTACTCCCTTGTTTAGATACTCAGGAACGATTTGTAGGACTGAACATTGGTTATAACTCCATAATGAGTTTGGGTTATTATCAGCTGAGAATCTGTTCTTCCTCTGATGACAGATGGGTCATTTTGGATGTTAAGGGAGAGGATATTTTCTAGAGGGTTTCTGAGTATGGAATTTCGCTTGCTCTGTATCAAAACAGTCTTACGGGGACGCCCAAGAACTAGTACAGAGGAAAGGGAAGACAAACAACCAAGAATAATAAAACAAGCAAACCTTTGCAAGAAACCATCTTCATGCTCTGATTTGTTCTGGAATGAGAGTCCCTTTATTACGAAAGTCTTCCTTTTCCCCCATCTGTTCATAGGGAGGATCAGATTGATTTAAGTTCTCAACATTTTATCCAATTAACAATTTTAACAGCTTTGATGAGTAATAATTGACATACAAAAAACTTCGCCTATTTAAAGAGCAGAGTGTAAATCTTAACATGCATACACGTATAGAAACCGCTAAAATCAATATCGTGCACATGTCTATCAGACCCAGAAGTGGCCCATGACCCTTTACAATCTTCTTCCATCCCTTTCCACCCCCTTCTACTATCTCCACGCAACCATTCATCTATTTTGTCACTATAAATCAAATTGCTTTTCCTAGAATTGTGTATGAGTAGAATAATACAGTGTGTTCTGTATGGGGGGGAGGGTGTCCGTCTTCTGTTGCTGAGTGTAATTTGGAGATAGATCCATGTAGAATTCTATTGCCTGTAGAATATACAGGCAACTGAAGATACTCTAGTTTCCTTACCCATTTCTCTATTGATGACATCTGGGTGGTGGCTAGTTTGTGGCTCTCCTAAGGAGAACTTTTATAAACCTTGATAGGAAAATGTTTGCATGGACACATGCTTACAATAATCCTCTTGACTAAATAAGAGTTGAGCTGTATCATCTGCTATCTGTGTATTTAACTTTTTAAGAAACTGGCCAACCACTGTTCCAAGTGGTGGTTCCATTCTATATGCCCATGAGCCTTGTAGGAGCCTTCCAGCTCTTCTACATGGATGTCAGCACTTTTCATTAAATATCTTTTTTAATTTTAGGCATTTTACTGAGTTTAGTAGTATGGCATGATGGTTTTAATTTGCATTTCCCTAATGAGTAATGACACTGAGTACTATTTAATGTGCTGGTCCTATCTTCTTCGGTGAATTGACTGCTGAAACTCATGGCTGTTAAAAAATTGGTTTGTTTTCTAATTATTGAATTCTGAGAGTATATGTTCTGAATACAAGTCATTAGTCAGACATATGTTCTGAAATGACTTTCTACCAGTCTGGCTGATACTTTTTTTCTTTACTTGTATCCTTCCTATGTGCAGAAGTTTTTTTTATTCTAATGGCTCAGATTGAACAACTTGTTATTCTATGAATTGTGCTTTTGATGTTGTAAGAAATCTTTGCCTAACCCAAAGTCCCAAAATTTTCCCCTGTTTCTTGATGGAGGTTTTACAGTTTTAAGTTTTACATTTAGGCCTATGGTCCATGTTAAGTTAAATTTTTTTATATGTTGGACAATATGGATCAAAGTTTTGCTTTTTGTTTTCTAACATGTGGATCTCTATTCTAAATGAAAAGCCTATCATTTCTCCACTAAATTGTATTGGCGATATTATTGAAAATTAGTTGCTGGAAAAAAACTGTTTCTGAACCCTTTAATCCCCGTAATCTATTTGTGTATGCTAATAGAATACTGACCTGATTGCTTTTGCTTGATAATCATTCTTGAAGTGTTAGTGTTGGAACTTAACTTTTGTTTTCTTTTTCAAAGTTTGGATTACTCTCGATCTTTTGAATTTTCATGTGGATTTTAGAATCAGTTTGTCACAATCTCTATAAAAATGCCTGCTAGGATTTTGGTAGAGTCTGTTTTGAAGCCAGAGATCAGTTCAGGAGAACCGAAAACAAGACCGAGTTTCCAACTTAGGAACAAGATGTATCTCCATTTGTTTAAGTCCTCTAATTTCTCTCAGCATTATTCATAGTTTTGTGTGTAAACCTTTCATATCTTTTGTTAGACTTAGTACGTGAGTTTTCATGTTTTTCAATACCATTGTAAACAAAGTCTTTGGTACTTTTATTATTTTTTTTTCCAAAGATTTTTTTATCTGACAGAGATCACAAGTAGGCAGAGAGGCAGGCAGAGAGGGAGAGGAAGAAGCAGGCTCCCTGCCAAGCAGAGAGCCCAATGCGGGGCTCCATCCCAGGACTCTGGGATGATGACCTGAGCCAAAGGCAGAGGCTTTAACCCACTGAGCCACCCAGGTGCCCCTCTTTGTTACTTTTAATTTTTTAATCTTCATTGCTAGTCTATAGAAACAGTTCTTATATATTGATCTTGTGTCCTGAGAACTGACTGAACTCAGTTATTGGCTCTCAGGATTTTCATAGATCTCATGAGATTTTCTACATAAAGGATCATGTCACTTGCAGAAAAAGACAGTTGTTTTTTTTTTCTTTTTCAGTATGGATGCTTTTTATTTATTCTCTCTTGCCTTATCACATTGGCTAGAATCTTCAGCATTGAGACCAGGCATCCTTGCCTTGTTCCTGATCTTACGGGAAAATCATTTATTTGTATACCATTAAGTATGACTAGTAGAGGATTTTAAGTAAATGCCCTCTGTCAGGTTGAGGAATTTTTCCTTCTTTTCTTCATTTCCAGAGAGTTTTTGTCAAGAATGGACATTAGATTTTCTCCTATGATTGTGTGCATCGATGGAGAGTCACATACAATTTCTATATTTATAGATACAAATTTTTACTCTGTTAATATGATAACTTACATTGATGGATTTTTGCATTCAGATGAATTATCCATGTACCACTGGCCTACTCGGATGGATTTTCAAATGTCAAAACAATCATTCTTTGGTAAACTTTACTTTGTCAAATGTATTAATTCTCCTTTTCACTATATTGGATTCTATTTGTAAAAATTGTATTTAGGATTTTTGTTACCAAGGTTTATTACCTGAAGATATTGGTCTGCAATTTCTCTGTAAGACCTTTGTCTGATTTGGGTATTAGAGTAATCTCTGGGCTCATGGAGTGAGTTGGGAAGTTTGTCCTCGTTTTCCATTCTCTGGAAGAGCCTATGGAGAATTCATAAATATTTAGAATTCACCAGTGCTGCCCTGTGGGCATGGAGTTGTCTTTGTGGGAAAGTTTTCAACTATTAATTCAATTTTTTTTAATAGATTAGGGCTGTTTAGTTCCTATCTTTTTTCCTGGGCAAGCTTTGGCAATTTGTGTCTTTCAAGAAATTTATCAATTCATCTAAGTTATCAAAATCATTGGCACAAATTTGTTCACAGTGTTTCTTTATCCTTTTAATACCTATGGGATCGCTACTTTTTCCTCATTCCCGCTACTGGTAACTTCTGTCCTGCCTTCGTTCCTATCCCTCCACCTGGTTTTAGTTTTATTGATTTCTATTGTTTAAGGTTTTGGTTTTCTTAATTTCCATTCTGATTTTTATTTCCCTTCTCCTGCTTACCTTGGAATTAATCTGCTCTTCTTTCTCTAGCTACTTAAGGTAGAAGCTGGGGTCATTCATTTTCTCACTCCCCACTCACTGCCCCCCCCCACTCGACATAAGCAAGTATCCATTTGTTTTCTATATTTGTCTGTTTTTTGGCTTATTTGTTCATTTGTTTTGCTTTGAAAATTTCACATACAGGTGAAATAATATCTTCTCCTGTCTGACTTCTTTCACTTAGCATAATGACCTCTAGGTCCATCTGTGTTGTGTAAATGGCATGATCTCATTCCTTTTTATGGCTGGGTAACACCATTATATATAAACACCACTTCTTCTTTATGCATTCATTTATTGATGGACACTTGGGTTGCTTCCATATCTTGGCTCTTATAAATAATGCTGCTATAAACATAGGGGTGCATGTATCCCTTTTTGAATTGGCGTTTTTGCATTCTTTGGCTAAGTACCAGGTAGTGAGATTATTGGATCGTATAGTATTTCTATTTTTAATTTTTTGAGGAACTTCCAAAAAATAGTGGCTATAGTGCTTTTACCAGTTTACATTCCCACTAACAGTGTATGTATGAGGGATCCTTCTTGTCCACATCTTTGCCCACACTTGTTACGGTCATCTTGATTGTTCTGGCCATTCTGACAGGTGTAAGGCTTGGATTAGCATTTCCCTAATGGTGAGTGGTGCTGAACATTTTCATGTGCTTGTTGGCTAACTATATGTTGTCTTTGGAAAAATGTCTGTTCAGGTCTTCTGCCCATTTTTTAAATTGGATTGTTTGTTTTTGATGTTGAGTTGTAGGAGTTCTTCATGTGTATTTGGATATTAACTTTTTATCAGATATATTATTTGCAGATATTTTCTCTTATTTAGTGGGTTGCCTTTTGTTTTACTATGGTTTCCTTTGCTGTGCAAAAGTTTTTTTTTATTGTGGTGTAGTCCCAATAGTTTATTTTTGCTTGTGTTTCCCTTGCTCAAGGAGAGAGATCTAGAAAGCTGTTGTTAAGGAGGATGTCAAAGAGCTTCCTGCCTAGTTTTCTTCTAGGAGATTTATGGTTTGAGGTCTTGATCTTTCTTATTTTCTAATATGGCCATTTCTTGCTATAAACTTTCCCCTAAGTCTTGTTTTATAGGGATCCCCCAAAATTTTAGATGTTTTTTTATTTTTATTTAGTTCCATATACTTTCTAATTTCCCTTTTGATTATTTTTTGACTGGCATGTTATCTAAAAATGTTTTATTTAGCTTCTCTATATTTGGAGACTTTCCTTAGATTTCTCTCTTATTTCTAACTTAACTCCATTATGGTTAGAGAAGTTACTTCTCACCCCCTTGGCTCACCCCCCCCCCCCCCCCCCCCCCCCGCCCTCTGTACCGCGCCCCTCCCCCATCCCTCCGGCCCCTCCCTCCCTAAAATAAATAAAATCTGTAAAACAAAAATATCTACTCTTTTAATGACTTTGAAATACACAGCACATCATTATTAACTATAGTTACTGTGCTATATGTTACATCCCTGGTGCTATGTATTCTAGAACTGGAAGTTTATACCTTCTGGCCACCTTCACCCGTTTGGTCCACACCCCAGCCCCTGCTTATTAGCTGTAATTCTGTTATTTTAGCGATTGCCTTAGGGCTTCTAGACTGTGATGAGTTATTGTTGTATCCTGTCTTCAAGTAATAGTATACCACTTTTGTAGATATAATATTTGAGAACCTTAAAATCATATGCTTCCATTTCTCACTTTCTGATCGTTGTGTTGTCCTACATTTTACTTTTTTACATAAGTTGTAAACCCAACTCTATGTTATTACTGTTATTTAAATGTAATCTTTTAAATATATTTAAATAATATTAAAATGTATATATTTTATATATCTAAAATTTATATAAAATTTATATATTTTCCCAGGTAGTTACTACCTCATTCTTTTTTTCATTCATGTTTTTTATTCCTTTTGTAGATCTAGATTTCGTTCTGAAAATTTTTTTCTGCTAGTAGAACTTCCAAGATTTATTGTAGAATTGGTGTGCTTTTGTATGTCTAAATGCCTCTATTGGGATGCCTGGTTAGCTCAGTCAGAAGGGCATGGAACTCTTGATTTCGGGGTCGTGAGTTCGAGCCTCATATTGAGTGTAGAGATTGCTGAAATAAACTTTTTTTTTCTTTTAAGATTTTATTTATTGGGGCTCTGGGGTGGCTCAGTGGGTTAAAGCCTCTGCCTTCAGCTCAGGTCATGATCTTGGGTTCCTGGAATAGAGCCCTCCATCAGGCTCTCTGCTCAGCAGGGAGGCTGCTTCCCCACCCCCACCTCTCTCCCTGCCTCTCTGCCTGCTTGTGATCTCTGTCTGTCAAATAAATAAATAATTTTTTAAAAGATGTTATTTATTTATTTATTTGAGTCAGAGAGTGTGAGAGACAGCATGAGTCAGGGAGAGGGGCAGAGGGAGAAGCAGGCTCCTCATTGAGCAGGTTCCCCAATGTGGGGCTCAATCCCAGGACCCCAGGATCATAACCTGAGCCCAAGGCAGCCACTTAACCAACTGAGCCACCCAGGTGCCCCAATAAAGAAACTTAATTTAAAAATTAAAAGCATCTTTATTTCGTCTTTGTTTTGGGAAGAGATTTGTATTGTGTATAGAATCCTGGGTTGAGTTTTTTCTCTCGGTGCTCAAGTTATGTGGCCCCACAGACCTCTCATCTGGATTCTAGCCTTTGAGGAATCTCCTATTTATCTTTCCTTTCTTCCTGTTTTATATAATATCTTGTCTTGTGGCTGCTCTTTAGTTTTTCTCCTTCTTTTTAGCAATTTCCTTCTGATACACTTTGGTGTAGTTTTTGTCCTGTTTCTTGTGTTTGGGTTTCATTGGACTTCTTGGTTCTGTGGGTTTAATATATACTCTTCATAAAATGAGAAAGTCCTTAGTTTTTAAATAGTAACAAATATTTAATAATATGAAGTAGTTCCATATGCCTCCATGAACTGTTATGCCCAGATCATGAGACCACCACCAAAAAGACCACCGAGAGCCAGACGTTCCGAAATGCAAAAGCAAGGCTTTATTTAGGTGGGCGGGCTGCAGCTCGGGCTCGTCCCACACACCGATGCAGCGGAGTTCAGGAGGAGCCCCCCGCTGGAATTTTACAGAGATTATATAGGCAATTTTACATGCAAAAAGTACATGGTCACATAGTTACATGTGTGGGTGACCTTGAAAACCTTGAAAATGATTGGTGTCTGAGGTGACTTAAGCTGTGTTGTCCGAGGAGGGTTGGTCAGTTAGGAAAAACTGCTGACAGGGGGTTTTCCTTACTGGTTGTTTTTCCATCCTTCGTTAGCATATAGGGCAATAACCCTGATTGGCTCGCACTTGGTCCCTCGTTTACATATGGAGAATCACCCTCTATTGGTTCATGTCCGATTCCCTATTTGCATATGTAGGAACCATTTCTATTGGTTCTTGTCCCATCCTTTATTTGCATGTGTAGGAACCATTTCTATTGGTTCTTGTCCCATCCTTTATTTGCATGTGTAGGAACCACTTTGGAATGTCTTCAGCTTAATGTAAACAGCAAAAGGGCTGCCGCCTTGAATGGCGTCAGGCCCTTCAGAACTAGATTTCTGTATTTTATGGCAAGAACTATCAATAACCTGAAAATATACCAGCAATTCAGATAATGTTTTATATGTTACCTAACATTTTTGGCTCATGAATATTTTAGTATCTTCAAAGCTGTGAATCATTTCAAGCTAGGGTATATGGCTTCAGAGCAAATTTTATGAATAGACTAGCTCATATGAGTTAGATTTTTTTAATTGTGTGCTCCAGTGTACAAGATCAATTTAATAAAATAGGTCCTTGTGTGACTGATAATCTGGGGCAGGGGACCAAAAGTTTCCTATTAATTTGGTTTAATAGTTTCAAAATATCAAGATCATTATATTTTCTATTTTATAATAGCAATAACACCAAGAGTGATACTAGAAATAGATTTGATAAGACCTATGCAGCACTTTTGTGAAGAAAACCATAAATCTCTGTGGAATATAGGAAGTTGAGGAAATAGAGACCTATCTTACTCTTGGGTGAGAAGATCTGATATTATGTAAATGTCAGTTATTTCATTTGGAAACTAATACAATAATAAACGAAATCACAATAAACTTGTTTTTCCAAAGGCCAAAATGATTCTAAAATTCACCTGGAAATAGAAAACATAGGGAAATAGAGTAATTCTGAGCAATAAGAAAAATGGGCTAGTTACTTCCACAAGGTAAGAATATGTACTATGAATAAAGAGTGATTGAAACCATGTGGAAATAGACTTGTTACATGTGGGAGCTTGATTCTTGCTTCATTCTTATTTCAAAACCAATTACAGGCAAAGATTTAAATGTAAAAAAAAAACCTATAAAAAGACTGAAGAAAACATGAGTAAATTATTCATATCTAAGAGTGGGAAAGCCTTTCTGAAAATTCCATAAAGCATGGATTGAAAAATCTGACTAAAGTAAAATTTAAAAAATAAATAAAAAATAACCACAGGAACAATAATTCTTACCTAGAAAAACAACAACAACAAAAAACCCCCACTATAAACAGTCAAAAATAGGCTGGGGAAAAATATTTGCCACTTATATCATGGGCAAAAGGCTTGTTTCATTATTTCATCTTATGAAATATATTTCTATATATTCATAGATTTTATAGATATGAAATAAATTTTAAAAATCAGTCTGAAAAAGTCCATAATGGCAAGTAAAGGACACAGGAGGAAAAGAGACAATTCAAAGAAGAAACACAAATGACTGAGAAACAGAAAGGCACCAAGTCACTAATAAAAAGTTCAAGTTAGGCAAGAAAAAACGATACTTTATTTTGACTTTATCAGATTTACGAAGGGACAGTTTGCAGGGTCTCATAGTGGGCTGCATATCAACTATGCTAAGGTTCCACTACGGTAGCAAAGATCAAACAAGAAGGCGGCTTAAGAAAGATGCTCATTTCTCTTCTCTTGAACACTGCCTCCGTGAGTGGCCCAGATCAGTTGGGACAGCTTTGCAAGAGGGGCCCTGAGCCTGGGCCCCGGGCCTCCGCCTCCTTCGCGGGCTCTGAGCTCTGTGGCAGGGAGTCTGGGACCTGAGACTTGTTCCACTTTGCCAACGGGCCCTTCCGGCTCGTGTCCTGCTTGCTTCTGGTCAGTTGGCCACAGTGTGCTCTCCCGAGCCAGTCTTAAGTCCTGCCTAACAGGGACAGATGTCCCTTGTGCGGATGGCGCTGCTTCTCTCCCTTGGCTCAGGGACCTTAGGTTTCTGTCTCCCGGCGGGAGGTGGAAGGCAGGGGGTGCTCAGCAGCGGGAGAGCAGGCGCTCTGCACTTGCGTGATGATGGCCTGAGCTAAAGCCCCAAAGGAAAGCCTACGGTTCTAGGTTTTGTGTTACAGAATTTTTTTTTTTTAAGATTTTATTTATTTATTTGACAGAGATCCCAGGTAGGCAGAGAGGCAGGCAGAGAGAGAGGTGGAAGCAGGTCCCCGCCCAGCAGAGAGCGATGAATTACACCATATTTTGACAACGATTGTGTCCATGCGTTGGCTTCGTAAGACTTCATCATAACCATCCGTGATAGCACACTAAGTTGGAAAAACAAACAGACAAACAAAGAAACTTGGCCACGTTCACATAGTTAAGGAGTGGAAACAGATTCTCTTTGAGTTCAAAGCCCATACGTTTTTTGTTTTTTGTTTTGTTTTGTTTTAGATAAAAGCTTTAAAAAATAAGTAGTGTAGGTTAGGTTTACAACTCAAGAGATACAAGCAGGCCTATGGTGAAAAATAAACCTTCCTTCCAACCCTGTTGCTTTCCCCAGAGGTAACGTCTGTCTCTTTGTATCCTTCAAGAGCTGGAAAATGAGGGTGTGTGTGTGTGTGTGTGAGTCTGTGTGTGTGTTTCTTTTCAAATGCACGTGGTAATTTCCCTGCCCCTCCCTCTCCCCAGGACCTCCCTGTTCTCCTTAATGCAGCCCCGAGGCCTGATCCTATCCGCACACAAAGAGCAGCTTCTTTGTTCCAAACAACTGTGCAATATTCCTTTAAATGGTTGTTGGCATCCTAATTTATTCACCTGTTTCGGGACTGCATTTCAAACAGTACTGGGTTTCATACCCTCACCCATGCTTAGAAATGCCAGGGGAGAATAGGCAGGCTCCGTTCGGGTGGGTGGACTCGCTGGGTCGGAACGGATCCGACTTAGTGGTGAGCAATTCGGCAAAATCTGTGCTGAGGCTAGAGCCCGCTGGGCACCGACACCCACAGCGCATGCGCGTCTCTGCCCCAGGCCTGCCTGCTGCGCGCGTTTCGCCTTTCCCTGCACCCCTCACTGCACCCCTGCCTCGGAGTCCCAACTCCTGCGCTGCGCTAGGCTGATGAGTGTGGCCAAGTCCATCGGAGGGCTCCGAGCCACCTTCTTCCACCGAGAGAATATTCATTTTCTACAGTTTCTCTCCAGATTAAAGGAGATCCGTGAAAGACCAAACATGACACAAATGGGAAGCACGATCAGTATTTTCATATATTCCCTGTATAAGTAGCTCTTGTGCTTTCCCTCTGCTTCTCTACTTCTGTTCTTAGCACAGCAACTGTTCAGGCTTCATTATGCATCTACCTGCTTTAACTTTCTCCCGTGCCCTTGTTTCCTTCCCCTGAAACGGATGGTCTAAAAAACCCTCCTGGACTTAAGTTCTGGTTGTGTTAGTCTCCTGCTGCAACAACAAGACAATGTAATAAGAAAATTCTGTGCCTTATTCTGCATTAGGTAGCCCCACCCTACCTTTATAACTGATTTTTCCATGACGGCCTTGGGCCGCTGTTCAATGTGAAATTCGTTTCAAATGTCCTGCCTGGGCAGGTGGTACCGTGGGCATCCATTGGCTTAATGAGGGTGTACTTGAGCCTTCTGAACTGAGAGCCCGCCCCAGAGTACACAGATACACTCTCTGTATATTGATCCAAACCAGACAGATGCTTTGTTAATTAGCACAGAGCGTCAAAATTGGGTTTTTATTAAGTTGATAGCTCGTAATTAACATGATGGATGTTCGAAATGGGCTCTCGCTGAGAAATTAAAGGTATCCAACGTATGCATTAATAGCTTAGCTAAAATGTTCAAATACTCCCCATTATTCCACCAGCTGGGTTTAAGAATCCAGCAAGCTCCAGATTCTTTACTCAGAGATGGTTCCCAAAGCTTGAGTCCCTAGAAGACTTTTGACTGGAAATTGGTTTAAGGATATCTTGTTTGTCCAGTGAGGGAATATTATCAGATCTGGTGTAAGTGAACCTTTTCATGCAAAGTAAGATCAAATCCCCCCAAAGAGTAAAAGCTAGAGAGAACTTCACTGTACATAGAAAATACAAGGGCCGTTCGATGCTTCCTTGAGACAAATGCTTAATAAATGTCTATGACATAGATAACAAAATAATAATGAAATCCTACCAAATGTCTATGACTGGCAGAATTATCTAAGACTCACTTTCGTTGATCTGTGAACAAGGTTGTGGGGGAATAGGTCTCATCCATGTGGAACCTGGGTTTTGGCAAACAAAATTTCTAAGAGTTCTATGTGACAGAATTGTCTTGGATCGGCTGGAAATAACATACATTTTTGATGACATGAATATCTTTCCACTTGCATAACCAGCCCGTGTGGCCGGGTCCGCATGTTCTGTGTGTCCACCATGAAAACCGACGTTCTGTATCTTCACGAAGCTTCCCGTTTCTCAGACCCCAAACCCTCTCGATTCCAGTACTGTCCAATCTGCATGCCATTTACTGCGCCTCAAAATATCTTTACGGTACGCTTTATTTTTTTTTTAATTTTTAAATTTTTTAAATAAACATATAATGTATTATTAGCCCCAGGGGTACAGGTCTGTGAGTCGCCAGGTTTACACACTTCCCAGCCCTCACCATAGCACACGCCCTCCCCAATGTCCATCACCCACCACCCTCTCCCGACCCCTCTCCCCCCGGCAATCCTCAGTTTGTTTTGTGAGATTAAGAGTCTCTTTTGGTTTGTCTCCCTCCCGATCCCATCGTGTTTCATTTGTTCTTTTCCTACCCCCCAAAGCCCCCCATTACATCTCCACTTCCTCATATCAGGGAGATCATGTGAGAGTTGTCTTTCTCCGATTGACTTATTTCGCTCAGCACAATACCCTCTAGTTCCATCCACGTCATCGCAAATGGCAAGATTTCATTTCTTTTGATGGCTGCATAGTATTCCGTTGTGCATATATATATATATATATATATATATATATATATACACACCACACTTTATTTTTTATATTTTTAAAGATGTGTCCGTTTGTTTTAGAGAGAGCAAGTGTAAGTGGAGGGAGGAGCAGAGGGAGAGAAGCAGAATCTCCAGGAAGTGCAGACTAGACACAGGGCTCAACCTCAGGACCGTGGGACCACCCCTGAGCAGCGACCAGGAGTCAGACCCACGACCAGCTGAGCCACATGGGCGGCCCTGCGGTGCAATTGAAAGTATCTTCATAGACCAAGTTTCGTTTACTTTTATTTATTTTTAATTATTATGTTTTACTTGTTGCCCTCCTTTACCCATTTCTCCCATCCCCCACCCCTCCCCTCTAGCTACCCCAGTCCATTCTCTGCACCCGTGAGGCTGGCTTTGGTTTCTAGATTCCACATGGGCCTTTGTCTGTCTTGGTCTTATATCACTTAGCATAGTGCCCTCAAGTTCCACTCATGTTGTCGTAAGGGCAAGATTTCATTCTTTTTAAAGGCCGAATAATACCCCATTGTGTATATATGTATAATTTATTTGCCCACTCATCTATCGATGGGCAATTAGGTTGTTTCAAAATCTTAGCTATTGTATGGGGCACCTGGGTGGCTCAGTGGGTTAAGCCTCTGCCTTCGGCTCAGGTCATGATCTCAGGGTCCTGGGATCGAGTCCCGCATCGGGCTCTCTGCTCATCGCGAAGCCTGCTTCCCCTTCTCTCTCTGCCTGCTTCTCTGCCTACTTGTGATCTCTGTCTGTCAAGTAAATAAATACAATCTTTTAAACAAATAAAAAATAAAATCTTGGCTATTGTAAATAATGTTGCAATGACCGTAGAACTACAGATCTCCTTTTGAGTGTTTTCATTTTCTTTGCATAAATACCGAAAAGTGGAATTGCTGGATCATAGGGTAGTTCTATTTTTTTTTTTTTTGAGGAAACATTTTACATTCCCACCAACAGTGCAAAAGGGTTCCATATCCTCCCTACCCTTGCCGACACTGTAGTTCTTGTCTTTTTGATACTAGCTATCTTAAAAGGTGTGAGGTGATTTCTCATGGGGGTTTTGATTCGCATTTTCCCGATGATAATGACGTTGGGCATATTTCCATGTGTTTGTCAGTCAACGCTATTCATCTCTGGAAGAATACATGCCTACAAATTCAGCCCATTTTTTACCCATTTTTTGTTTGTTTTTGGTGTGGAGTTGTATGTGTTCTGTGTTTATTTTGGATATTAACCCCTAATCAGATGGATGCTCTGTAAATATCTTCTCGCATTCACTGGGCTGCCTTTTCATCTTACTGGTGGTTTGCTGTGTAGTTTGTTACTTTGAGGTTAGTCCTACTTGTTTACTTTTGCTTTTGTTGCCTTTACTTTTGGTGTCAAATTCAAAATATCACCACCAACACCAATGCCTATGTTGTTGGTTTTTGGTTTTGTTTTGATGGGGAGGTCTAATGGTTTCAGGTCTTTCATTCAAGTCTTTAGTCCATTTTGAGTTAGTTTTTGTGTATGGTATAAGAAAGTGCTCTAGTCTTCCCAGCACCATTTATCGAGGAGACTGTCCTTTCTCCATTGTATATTCTTGCCTCTGTCGTAACTGAGTTGACTGTGTCTGAGTGGGTTTATTTCTGAGGTCTCTATTCTGTCCCCTTGATGTGTTTTTATGTCAGTGTTATACTGGTTTTGATTACTATAGCTTTGTGATACAGTTTGAAATAAGGGAGCAGGATGCCTTCGGCTTTGTTCTTTCTCAAGATTGCTCTGGCTCCTGAGCATCTTTTGTGATTCCATAAAATTTTAGGATTGTTGATTCTAATTCTGTAGAAAATGCCATTGGAATTTGGATAGGGATTGTATTGAATAGAGGTTGTTTGGGGTGATAGGGACGTTTTAATAATGTTAATTATTCTAATGCATGAACACGAAATCTTTCTGTGTGTGTGTGTGTGTGTGTGTGTGTGAGAGAGAGAGAGAGAGAGAGATCAATTTCTTTCATTAACGTCTCAGTTTTCAGTCTCTTACCTCCTGAGTTAAGTTTATTCCCAGGTGTTTTATTCTTTTTTGGAGCAATTAAGAATGGTATCGTTTTCTTACTTTCTCTTTCTGATAGTTCATTATTAGTGTATAAAATGCCAGAAATTTTTGTGTATTGATTTCACCTTCTGCAACTTTACTGAATTCGTTTATTCTCAGTTTCTGATGCAGTCTTTAGGGTTTTCTCTATATAATATCACATAATAGACAAATGGCTTCACTTTTTGCTTTCCAATTTGTATGACTTTGTTCATTTTTCTTGCCTACTTGCTCTAGTTATGACCTCCAGTACCATACTGAATAAAAGTGGCTAGAGCAGGCATCCTGGTCTTGTTCCTGATTTTACAGGAGAAACTTTCAGATTTTCACCGTGGAGTATGATGTTAGCTGTAGGCTGGTTATACGCGGCCTTGGTTATGGGTGCGTTCCCTCTATACCCACTCGGTTGAGAGTTTTTAATCACACATGAATGTTGAATTTTGTTAAATGATTTCTCTGAATCTATCCCGACGATTATATGACTTTTATCTTTCATTCTGTTAATGTGGCCTATCACATCGAGTGATGTGCAGATGTGCATCATCCTTTGGAATAAAGCCCATTCGATCATGGTGTATGACCCTTTCAATGTATTGTTGAATTTGATGTGTTAATATTTGGTTGAGAATTCTTGCATCTATGTTCGCAGCAGGGATATTGGCCTATAATTTTCTTTTCTTGTCGTGTCCTTGTCTGATATTGAATCCGTGTAATGCTGGCCTCCTAAAATGAGTTTGGAAGCATTCCCTCGTCTTCTAGGTTTTGGGAGAGTTTGAAAAAGATTGGTATTAATTCTTTGAATTGGGATAGAATTCACTGGGGAAGCTGTCTCATCCTGGACTTGTGTGTGTTAGGTTTTTGATTCCTGATTCAATCTCCTTACTAGTAGTTGGTCTGTTCAGAATTTCTATTCCTTCATTCTTTCTTCTGTGTTGTCCTCTGTTTTCTCATACATTGGCTTGGACCAGTCCCTTCTGGTCTTTGGTGCTTCTGTGGTACCAGCTGTAACACCACTTTCATTTCTGATTTTGTTTGATTTCTTCTTTTTTATTTAAGTATAGTTGACATACATTATAACATGCTTTTTGTTTATGTATGCATTTGGTTTTTTGTTTTTTTAGATTTTTCAGATGAGTGAAGTCCTATGATATTTCTTTCTCTGTCTGACCTACTTCACTTTTTTCTCTGCTAGGTCCATCCATGTTGTTGCAAATAGCATGATCTCATCCTTTTTTTACAGCTGTGCAATATTCCATCGTGTGTTATATGTGTGCTGTGTTGTATATAGATATCTATATATAGATATAGATATAAATCTCACATCTCTTTTATCCATTTGTTTGTCAGTGGACACAGGTTGCTTCCATATCTTGGTTATTGTAAATAATGCCGCAATACATAGAGGGGTGCAGGTGTCTTTTTGAGTTGTGTTTTCATTTTCTTTGGGTAAATATCCAGTGGTGGATTTATTGGATCATGTGGTATTTCTATTTTTAATTTGTTGAGAAACTTTCATTCTGTTTTCCACAGTGGCTGTACCAATGTACATCTCCACCAACAGTGTATGAAGATTTCTTTTTCTCCCTTTATCAGCACTTGTTACTTCTTCTGGTTTTTATTTTAACCATTCTGACAGGCGTAAGGCGATATCTCGTGGTTTGGACTTGCATTTCCCTGGTGATAAGTGAGGCTGAGCATCTTTTCTTGTGTGGGCCACCTATGTGCATATCTATTTAGGTCCTCTGCCCATTTTTTAATTGGATTGTCTGTTGTGTTATTATTATATAAGATCTTTATATAGATTTTAGATGTTAACCTTTTATTGGATATATCCCTTGCAAATATTTTTACCCATTCAGTACTTTGCCGTTTGGTTAGTGATCTCCCTCACCGTTAGCAAAAGCTTTTTATTTTGATGTTGTCCAAATACTTTATTTTTGCTTTTGTTTCCCTTGCCTTAAGCGATATATCTAGAAAAATGTTGCTACAGCTGATGTCAGGAAAATTACTGCCTTTGTTACCTTGCAGGAGTTTAATGGTTTCAGGTCTCACATTTAGGCCTTAAATCTATTCTTAGTTTAGTATTTTTATTTTAGGTGTAGGGTGTGAAAAAGTGGTCCAGTTTCGTTCTTTTGCTTAGTGGCTGTCCAGTTTTCCCAGCATGATCTATTGAAGAGACTGTCTTTCCTCCTTGTATATTCTTGCCTCCCTTGTAGATTAACTAACCATATAGTTGTGGGTTCTACTCCGTTCTGTTGATCAGTGTGTTGTTTTGTGCCAGGACCATACTGTGTAGATGACGCAGTTTATAGCATGTTTGGTAGAATTCATCCATGAATCCATCTTGTTCTTTTTTTTTTTATTACTGATTCAATTCTATTAGTAGCAATTGGTTTGTTTGGATTTTGTTTCCTCCTGATTCAGTTTATGAAAGTTAGGTTCAGGGCTTTATCCATTTTCTCTACATTGTCCAGTTTGTTGGCATATAGTTTTTTATAGTTTTTCTTATAATCTTATGTATTTCTGTGATGTTATTTGTTTCAGATTTTATTCATTTGGGTTCTTTTTTATAAGTCTGGCTAAGGGTTTATCAATTTTATTTATCTTTTCAAAGAACCAGCTCTTGGTTTAATTGATTTTTTTTTTTTTTTTTTTTGGTCTCCTATATTTCTGCTCTAATCTTTGTTATTTCTTCTCCTCACCTTGGGCCTTGCTTATTGTTTTTCTAGTTCCTTTAGGTATAGGGTTAGATTGTTTAAGCTTTTTCTTATTTTCTGATGTAGGCCTCTATGGCTATATATGTCCTTCTTAGAACTGCTTTTGCTGTCCCAAAGATCTTGGATGGCTGTGTTTTCATTTTCATTTGTCTTCACATACTTCTCAATTTCTTCTTTGGCTGATCCATTAACCCATTAATTACCTAGTATGGTGGTGTTTAACTTCCACGTATTTGACTTTTTACAGTTTTTTTGTAAGTGATTTCTAGTATCATATGGTTGTGGTCAGAAAATAGGTATGGTATGATTTCATTCTTCCTAAATTGATCAAGGTTTGTTTAGAGGCCTAACGTGGAATCTGTCTCAAGAATGTTCAGTGTGCATTTGAAAAGAATGTATATTCTGTTTCGGAATGGAATGTTCTATATATATCCATTACAGCCATCTGGCGCAATATGTCACTCAAAGACACTTTTCTTATTGATTTTCTGCCCGAAAGATCTATCAATTGATGTAAAGGGGGGTGTTCTAATTTTTGTCCTTATGTCCATTTAATATTTGCTTTATGTATTTTGGTGCTGTAGTGTTGGGCTTGTAGATATTTACAATTCTTATGTCCTCTTGGATTGGTTCATCATCCTATAACGTCCTTCTTTGTCTCTTGCTATAGTCTTTGTTTTAAAGTCTATTTTGTCTGATAAAAGTATTGCTACCCTGACTTCCCCACCCCCACTTCCATTTGCAGTAAGTGCTTTTCATCCCTTCACTTTCAGTCTGAATATCTCCGCAGGTCTGAGGTGAATCACTTGAAGGTAGCAATTTTATTTTTTTCCGATCCATTCTGCCACCTTTATATTTCGATTGGAGCATTTAGTCCATTTACATTTAAAGTAACGGACAGTCATGTACTTGTTGCTGTTTTGTTATTTCATTTATTTCTGCTGTAATCTTTGTTCTCCTTTCTACTAACTTGAGACTTCATCTATTGCCTATTAGAATGGGTTTTCTGTCCATTTTCATTTGTCTAAAGGTATTTTTTGATTTCCCTTTTGATTTTTTTCTTCTATTTGTTCATCATCATGTTGTTTAATCTCTACATATGTATGGATTTTCTGGTTTTCTTCATGTAATTGATTGCTAATTTCATACCATTGTGGGCAGAAAAGATGCGTGGTATTTCAGTCTTCTTAAAGTTATTGTCTTGTTTTTGTGTCTAACACATGATGTATCCTGGGGAGGATGTTCCATGTGCACATAAGACTGTATATTTTGTTGCTTTTGGATAGAATATTCTGTATGTAATTGTTAAGTCTATCTGATCTAATGTGTTGTTGAAGTGGTTTCCTTATTGATTTCCTAGACAGATGATCTTTACATTGATGTAAGTTGGTATTAAAAATGTCCCAAGTATTACAGTACTCCTATTCCTCCAATAATAAATATATTATACATATATAATATATACATATATATCATATACAAGATATTATATATAGTATACATATATATCATATATATATAGATGCGCTCCTATGTTGGGTACACAAATATTTACAAATGTTATATCGTCTTAATGAACTGATTCCTTTGGGGCGCCTGGGTGGCTCAGTCTAAGCATCTGCATTTGGCTCAGGTTGTGATCCCCGGATCCTGGGTAAAGCCCCAAGTTGGGGCTGTCCTCCCTCTGCTGCTCCCCCTGCTTGGGTGCTCTCTCTCTGTCAAAGAAATGAGTACAATCTTAAAAAACAAACAGATTTCCTTTATCGTCATGCAATGCTTTTCTTTTTCTCTTATTATAGTCTTATTTGTTTTAAAGTCTGTTTTGTCTAATGTAAATACAGCTACTCCAGCTCTCTTTAGTTTCCTTTTGCATAGAATATAATTCTTCATCTTTTAGCTTTCACTCTGTGTCCTTACATTGAAAGTGTGTATCTTGTAGGCAGCACTGGGATGGGTCCTGTTGTTTAATGCATTTGGTCACTTGGTCATCATATAACATCCTAACGTACTAAAGTAGAATTTAGTCTACTTATATTTAAAGTAATCAATGATAGGTATGTACTTGTTTCATTTTGTTATTGTTTTCTGGCTTTTTTGTAGTTCTTTCCTTTCTTCTCTTGCTTTTGTGCTGTTTGGTTCATTTTCTGTGGTGGTATGCTTAGATTCTTTTATTTAAATACTGTAGGTTTTTGCTTTGTGTTTATCACTGGGCTTATATAGGACAACCTAAATCGATTATCAGTCTATTTTAAGTTTGTAACACTTAACTTTGAATGCATACTAGAGCTCATCTTCAGATGAGTGCTCTTCCCTACATTTTAAGTTTTTAATGTCACATTTTACATCTTTTTTTATCTTGTGTATCTCTTAACTAATTCTGGTAATCCTAGTCATTATTACTACTTTTGTCTTAACCATACTGGCTTTAAAAGTGATTAATCTTCTACCTTTACTCTATATTTCCTTTCCAGTGAGATTTATTCTTTTATATATTGTTACTAATTAGCACCCTTCTTCTTAGCTTTTATAGAAGTCCCTTAACATTTCTTGTAAGGCTGGTTTAATGGTGATGAAAGTTGTTAGCTTGTCTGGAAAATTCCTTATCTTTCTTTCAATTCTGAATGATAACTTCGCTGAGTAGTGTATTTTGGGAAGGGTCCCCAACTCCCTCCCCTTTCAATTCTTTAAATATATCATGCCATTCTATTCTGGCCTGTAAAATTTCTGCTGAAAAAAATCTGCTGATAGTATAATGAGTGTTTCCTTGAACATTAACAGCTTGTTTTTTTCTTTTGATTTTTAAGATTCTCTCCTTATCTTTAACTTTTGACATCCTAATGATGTGTCTTAGTGTGGGTCTCTTTGCGTTCAATCTTCTTTGGAACTCTCGGGGTTTCCTGGATCTTGATGTTTGTTTGTTTCTCCAGGCTAGGGAAGTTTTCAGCCATTGTTTTTTTTTTTTCAAGGAAGAGCTCTGCCCGTTTCTCTCTTCCTCCTGGGATTCCTATAATGGGAACATTAATCCATTTGATGTTGCCCTGTAAGTCCCTTAAGCTGTCTTTCCTCCTTTCATTCATTTTTCTTTGTGCTGCTCTGATTGGGTGAGTTCTACTGCTTTGTCTTTGAGTTCACTGATCCTTTCTTCTGCTTCATGTAATCTGTTAAATGCCCAGGTGGACAGTGTAGTTGTTACTGTATTCTCCAGCTCTGCAACTTCTATTTGGCACTTTCTCATATTGTTCATGTCTTTGTTAAAGGTTTCACTGTGTTCAGCTATTCTCTCCAGTTTGGTAAACATCTTTATGACCATTACTTTGAACTAACAGGTAAATTACTTACTACCATTTCATTTTCCCCCCTTTTATCTTGTTCTTTAATTTTCCATAATTTTCTGTCGCTTCATTTTGCTTGACTCTGTTGGTTTCTAGGCATTAGATGAAGTAATCACCTCTCCTAGTCTTGAAGTGAATTCGTGTAGGAGATAAACCCTGTTGTTCAATCCTGCCCTAGCTCTTGTCTCTCAGATACCGGGGCTTGTCCAAGGAGCCTATTAGGTCTTTAATAGCTCCCAGTAGCTAAGGATGTGCCAAGACTTGAGAGTATTGGAGAGAGGAGACTCTTGCTTTCCCTGTCACCCTCCCCGACCTTTCTTTTTTTTTTTTAAGATTTTATTTATTTATTAGTTAGAGAGCGAGCACAGGCAGACAGAGAGGCAGGCAGAGGGAGAAGCAGGCTCCCTGCCGAGCAAGGAGCCCGATGTGGGACTTGATCCCAGGACGCTGGGATCATGACCTGAGCCGAAGGCAGCCGCTTAACCAACTGAGCCACCCAGGCATCCCTTCCCACCTTCTTTTTTAAACAGTGGCTGGAGTTTAGGTATGTTAGCTAGGTTTAACTAGGTACTTTAGCTAGGTTTAACTAGGTACTTTGGCTAGCTTTAACTAGGTACGTTAGCTAGGTTTAACTAGGTCCGTCCATCTACTAGGAGTTTAACTAGGTATGTTAGTCCCATAGCTAAAGCTAACATAGTCAAGTCTCTTGCAGGCCATGTGACTAAGTTCAGGACGAGACTTAAAGTAATTTGGGCCTTTTGCATACTCTTCAAGAGGGAGCCATATTGGGACACCTGGGTAGCTCAGATGGGGGTGCCTTCAGCTCAGATCACAATCCCAGGGTCTTGTGCTCGAGCCCCATGTCAGGCTCTCTGCTCAGCAGTCTGCTCACACTCTGGCTATCTCTCTCTCAAATAAGATCTTAAGGGGGGGTGGCTGCCATGTCTTCCTCTTGTCCCTTTCTCCCTTCATCATTTGGATACAAATGTTGGCAAGAGCTGGAGCAGCCGTCTTGGCCCATGAGAAAGAACCCACCATTTCTTGAGAAAGGCAGAACAGCAAAATATGAACTGGGTGAGAAATCCCAGACTGCTTAGCTCTGTTAGAAAGGAATAAAGGTCTATCTTGTATAAGCTATATCTGGGTTTTTGTTACTGCAAAATTTGTACCCTAATTCAGGGGCATATTGGAGCAGCACTTGGCCGTAACAAAGTACATTATATAACCAGCAACTGTTTGTGGTATAGCTCCCAACAGTCCAAAAGGCAAGGTACCTGGATTAAAAAGGCAGTACAGTAGTCTGGGAGAAACGAGTTCCTTCAGCCATTTACTGATAGTAAAAGCTTGAAAAAGTCTTAACACTGCTATGTTTCCATTAATCTACAGTACAGGGTTGCTGGGTGGAAACACTTTGAAAGTATAATACAGCTTATAAGCAAATTATTATTCCCTCTAGTTTACAAAATAACCAGGCTTAGCAGTGCTAGCCTAAATCATCCAAATGATATTTCATGATTTAAGATCGTTAAAAGAGGAGGATGATCTAAAGCCACTTGGGGGATTGTTTCTAAATATTTGGAAAGCAAAGAATGCAACATGTCAGAGATCACTGAGACTAAATTAAGATTTTTTAAATAATATGAAAAGAATTTAAAATTATTCTATCACAACATTCACTGGACAATTTGTCCTGAATCTTTTACTCTGAAATGGTGTGTTTCAACCTACTCCTTAATGAATATTTGGCGGGCATGGTAAGAGAGGAGACTAAAGGGACAGGGTGCCAAGGGGTCATTTTAACACATGGGCCTGGACACGAACCACATATGGGAAGCATGCTCTTGAGAGGCAAAAGGAAATTAAACTTTACTATTGGATGATCAGATAGGGAAGGCAGTATTTATGGCAGGAGAACATCCTTCACGTTTGTGAGCTGCCCCAGAACCGCCAACACCGAGCCGGAACTCAGCTTCACCAAATCCCCTTAGAAGGGAGCTGAAGAGCGTAGCCCTGTTTGTTCTCTTTGGAAGATTTGGTTTTTTGTTTTGTTTTGTTTTTAAAGCCAGCTTTGTTTAACCCCAAATAATCACCAGTAACTTATTTTGGAGCAATGAGTGAATAGTTCTATCTCAACAACCAAAAATCCCAGAAATCCAAATTTTCCACTGGGAATAAAAAATATGCCTGAGGGGCGCCTGGGTGGCTCAGTGGGTTAAAGCCTCTGCCTTCGGCTCGGGTCATGATCTCAGGGTCCTGGGATCGAGCCCCGCATTGGGCTCTCTGCTCCACAGGGAGCCTGCTTCCTCCTCTCTCTCTCTGCCTGCTTGTGATCTCTGTCAAATAAATAAATAAAATCTTTTAAAAAAAAATACACCTGAATTGTCAAGGGAGTCAGATCTTCCAAATTTGCAATTAACTACAAGTTTTCCAAAATACATGGTGTGACTATAAAGAAATGAGATGAACTACTCTAAAGATACTGATACCAATACATTCAAATTTCATGAACATGTAGGACAATTTTATCTGTACTTAGGCTCACTCAAAACCTATAGGTGTCTACATCCTTGGAACGACTGACACAATCCACAAAACAGAATAAAAACACTACATTAACTGTATTTAAATGGGAATTCTGAGACCTCGATGTATAAAATACACAGTATATTGGATTTTTTAAGATTTAAAACACAAGGAGCGCTTGGGTGACAGTCGGTTAAGCGTCCGACTCTTGGTTTCAGCTCAGGTTGTGATCTCAGGGTCGTGAGATTGAGCCCCGCATTGGGCTCTGTGCTCAGTGCAGTTTGCTTGGGATTCTCTCCTCCTCTCTCTGCCCCTTCCACTTGTGCTCCTTCTCTCTCTAAATTTTTTTTTTAATTTAAATACAAATTGCAATAAAGCTGGAGAAAAAAGAAGAGCAAACATTTATAAAGTGTACACTAGGGGCGCCTGGGTGGCTCAGCGGGTTAAGCCTCTGCCTTTGGCTCGGGTCCTGATCCTAGGGTCCTGGGATCGAGCTCCGCATCGGGCTCTCTGCTCAGCGGGAGCCTGCTTCCCCCCCCCCCCACTCTCTCTGCCTGCCTCTCTGCCCACTTGTGATCTCTGTCAAATAAATAAAATCTTAAAAAAAAATAGTGTACATTAGGATGCCAGGTGTCCTCATTAGAGACCCCTTACCTCATCTGCTCCCTCTGACAACCCTGTGAATGCAGTATTATCCTCATTTCACAATAAGGAAACTGAGTCAAGATAGCAGCTTAATATATGAAGACAAAAAGACTATTGTGAATTTTTTTTTTTAAGCAAATCTAGCGTTTCAATCCAAAAATGTTTACACTTGTGTAACCTTGGCTTCCTGAGATGGCCGAAACATTTTTCATTGTGTTCAGCGCTGCGATTAGACTAATTCCCTTGCAGGCAGACAAGAACTAAATCTTCTATGCTTTTGACCATGGACAGACCAGCAAAGGCACACTGAACAGACTTTTCAGTAAGTGTGAAACCCAGAATGACTCTCAATAAGGTTGAAACTGTAAAAACGGTTCTCATTCAAAATAATATACACCAAAAGAATATGAAAATATGCATTTATTACCAACAAAGTAGCATTTCCCACAGAGATTTTTTTTCCCCCCCGGTGATAAACGCACACACAGACACACACTATACCAGGACAAAATTACATTTTCCACATACTAAAGATTCATACTCCAAAGAAAATAAGCACATGTCCAAAAGACAATCAGAAAGCAGCAAAAAATCTTTACTTTTACTTTGAACACTAAAGATCTGTGAATAGAGACTCTCTCCTTAGGCAAATCAATGAAGATTTTCTCATTAAAAATACCTGTCACCTTCAGGTTTTAAATATTTTATTCATCAAATCAGACTTTTACTTGGTGTTTTTACAATTTGTATGTAATTAGAAATCAACCTCTGCGGAAAATATATGAAGTTTTAAATGGCTGAGAGTATCATGTGTTAGACTTATTTTCTTAATATGTTAAAATGATACATAATTTTTCCTTTACAGCTCAAAATCCAATGTAAAACTAAGTATCTGTCCAGTAGAGAAATATAAAATGCTTACAGACAAGGTATGGAGTAATTACTGGCATATGCAAACTGAAATGTACCTGACCATTTTATTTTTTCCAAACACGCCTCATCTTCAAGCTCCTTTTTCACATTGATAATCATTTTGCAGAAATAAGATGACTGGCACTGACTCAGACAATAAACAAATGACAGCACATATTAGTAAAGATATTTTGGTGGAAAACAAAGTATTAAACAACAAACATTTGGTAACAACATCCTTTTACTAATAGGTTACCAAGTTTTTCAATGTTTACGTGAGTTGTTACACTAGTAAAAATGTTATTTTAAAATATTTTCATAATACATGCATTAAGCTATGAGGAGAAGGCTCTTTTAAAATTTTTTTCAAGAAAAAAATAGCTTTTTAAAGAGAAAATGTCCAAGTAAAGTATATAGACTTATGGTTCATTATTTTTTGTCCTATTAAGAATATAAATCTCCATGGCTATTTATGAATTTACAAAAGCCAAATTGAATGCAATTCTTCAATTTACTCAAGCTACCAAGTCAAAAAGAAAAATAATTTTGTCATTTCTGGCACAGATCCAATTCGCTGTTCGAGACATGTTCTTGGATTAGTCCACTATCTCACAAGCTTTATTTTTTAAAAGAACAGAATTCGTTTTGGCACTGTTAATTAGTATTAACTCAGAGATAAACAAATGATTCTCCCATCTAATTCTTTCCTGCTCAAACAGTTTAAACTAGATTTTTTAAGACAATGGGTAGGATCAACACTGTAAGGAAGGGCCTAAAAGCTTAGGTTCTAGAAATATTATGTTTTAAAACAAATCAATGCTTCCCTCACTCTTGACATAACACTGAGAAATTTCAAATATAAACTGTAGAAACCAGTATATGAAATCTTAAGAAAAAATCTTGCTAAAAATAATTATAAAAATGCTTTTAGAAATTGAAGATGTAAAATACAATTGACTTTAAATAAAAAAAAAAAACACCAACCAAAAAAACCCAAAACAAACCCCACACACGCTTTACAGGGTTATTCTTTAAAAACCCTTATCACTTGATTTCTTTTCTGTCAATCTTTCGGTTGCTCCTTGCATCATCTGGTGGCCACCTCGTGGCATCATTTCAGAGACGTTCCACTGCCATTTTGAAGCCCAGTATGTTTCCCCTAGAGACCCCAATACAATTATAGTGGCAAGTTTTGTAAAATCTTTGCAAAGGCCCATAAAATTCCATTTCTTAGTGGAGATAAGGTAATCCTTTTTAATAGGAAGAAATGAATAGATCTGTCATAAATTATTATTATACATTAGTTTAGACATTTCCATATCAATTTTTTAATAATTAAATATAACACTGGGAGGAAACTATGACTTGAGCTGTAGAGTCCGCTTTAGACTCAGAGTAATTAAAGTTCCTCTGGAATTAAAGCTCACAATTACCAGGTCAAGCACACTTCCTGTGACGGGTAACCCCTTCCCCGGTACCTGTGATGTGAACAGTAAGTACCTCTTGCCATGGGAACCCACTGACTCGTGGTCAGAGGGCCAAGGACTTAGGTTCAACAGAAACTGAAGACTTAATTTCTCCTATCAGATGAGGTTCCACGGAAAGGCGTTACTATGGTGTCCATCCATCAACCCTTTGCATTTAACAGCGGGTTTCCAAAAATGACCCATCTCTTAGTCTTAATGAATCTCCTTTTATTCAGGTGAGCCATACTTATAAACAGGATTTAAGCAAAAAAACTCCAAAGTTCTTGCCCTTCACTTTTATTGAGAAGGTTGGGTGAATGTGATCCTGCGCCGCCGCCTTTGGAAAGCCTTTAGATTCCATCTGTTCGGTTCCAGCATATGAGGGCCATTGTAGACAAACAATACGGTCATCTTGTCAGAGTAAGGAAGATTTTGCAGGAGCTGTAAGTGTGAAAACAGATGGTCCCACAAG
>RCUC01139220.1:0-19762 GCA_003697995.1 Taxidea taxus jeffersonii | reverse complement strand
TCATTTCCACGGTCACGTGGCCGCAGCCAACGGTGTGGAGCTCAAGGCCACCGGCAGGGCCCCATGGCAGCGTCCTGGGCTCCTTCCAGGCAGAGAAACGCAGGAGCATCTCCCCTCTGTGGGCCTGGAAAGAGCCACCAGGAGAACAGGCATGTGAGGAGGGCGCGGGTCGGTGAGCGGGGAGCTTGGGCGCGCCAGCGGGAGACCTTCCCCGGGGAGGGCGGCTGGGACCGCACGGGCGAGCCGCAGAGCAGGGAGAGCCGGGCCCCGAGGGCGGGCCCCCCACGCTCCCGTCACACATCTTTCGCTTGTGCTGTGTGTGGGCCGCTGCCAGGCGAATGTCCGAGGACCCCCCCAGCCCAGCAGCTGACTGAGGTCTCACCCTTCGCCCCGGGCCCTGGTCTGTGCCCGCCGGTATGGCGGGGGCTGTGGGGCCAGTTTGGCAAGAACCCCCCTCACCCCAAAGGTGACGCGTGTTCCCCCCAGTCTCTTGCTCGCTGATGCCCGCTCTGCTGGGGGGGGGGCAGTCCCCAGCGTCCTTGGGCGTGTGGGCTTGAGCTCTGCTCGGGGCGGAAGTCCCGCGTCTCCTGCAGAGCCGCGTGTGAAATCTGCCTGTCGTGCCTGGTGCACAAGTCATCTTTCACTTAAGGACTCCTTCCTGGCCACCGTCCCCTCCCCGCCCTGCATCATCGGTGCGTCCCCTTCCCACCGGCCCCCACACGCGTGGGAGCGGCCCGCGGCAGAAAGCCCCCGGACCTCACCACTCTCTAGCCACCCCCGGTTCTGTGTCCCCCACTGGCCGTCCTGCCATTTCTCAGACACACCAGACACCCTGCCCCAGGGCTTTTGCTCTTCCTCTGCAGGAATGCTCCTCCCCAGCACCTGCCGGGGCTGCTCTTCCTCTCCCGAAGTTCTCTGCCGAGTTCTGGGATTGGTGCTCCCGAGTGAGCCCCCGTCTGTGTCCCGCACACGCTGTCCCCCTCCCTGGGCGGCTGTAGTGACCCGACACGTGTTTGCTCTGTGTCCCCTGCCCCCGGAGCCCTGGCCTCGCCATGTTCACTGTCAGATTCGAGTGTCTGGCACACACAGGCACACACGGCGTGTTTTCTGACTGGGTTGGGTTTTCTCATGTGGAATTCCAACGGGACGTGTGAGCCATGAGTTCTGGCAGCAGGGTTAGCTATGGAATGTTCTAGAAAGAAGTGGAGGTGCGGGGAGGTGCTGGGCCACCACCCGTGTGTGCGTGGGGACAGTGAGGATCGGTCACCGTGTGTCCCCTGGGCTGGCCCGCGTGGCTGGGTCCTGAGACACTCTGGGAAGTTCCACGTCCTGCCATGGGGGCTCCGGGAACGCAGGAGTCCAGAGAGCGGTGCCCTTCCTGGCTGCCCACCGACGGACCCCGGCTCCTCGATCCGCCCCCTCGGACACCCTCCCGGGGAGGTGGCTCTCCCCGAAATCTGCTCCCGGCTCATTCCCACCTGATGTCCACCCCCTGCCGTGGCCCTACTCCACAGCGGGGGCCGGAGAGCACCGCCCGGTCCTCTGTGCCACACACCTGCGGGCTGGGCCCCCGGCCGCCCCCTCTCCTTCTCCTCAGGCTTGGCGGCTGCACCCCTGTGCCCCAACTCAGGTCCCCAAGGACAAGTCTCTTCCTTCCAGGCCTCCTCGCCTGCCCTGGAGCTGGCCCCTGGGGAGGCCCCTTCTGTGGTCACGCTGTGTACCCAGGGCGTCGCTGCTGTTGTCGGTCACTCATGACGGGGTGGGGACTGGGGGACTGGGGAGGAGCCGGTTTTCCCCCTGTTTACTTTATGGTCGGCCATCAAGCCGGATGCCTTGCTGCGGAAGTCATTAGGCATCTGGGCAATTCTGCGGGGCCTTGTCTTCAAGGAGACGGTGGACGGTGTCCCGTTCACTGCCGCTTGGTCGGTCTCCCAGCTGCCCCAGTCCTCGGGCGGCCGGCCTGCTGCGGGGACGCAGGGCCCACCCCTGGACGGTGGCCCCTGGGGCTGACTTGTACCTCTGGGGGCAACTACAGGGTCGGAAACTGGCCATGGGCATAGGTTTGGGGCCAGACAGATCGGGGGAGGTTTGCGTTTCCCGGGGACCCGCCGTGGGGCACAGGGCCGCCCCCCGGACCGTGCACCCTCCGCCCCTGTGCCTGCTCGGCGGGAGGCGGCGGTTTGCCTCGGGGCGGGCGAGGGCAGCGCCTGTGTCACCCAGGCCGCCGATATGGTTGTTACCAAGACTTGAGCCGAAGGAAACACTAACTGGGGGGTTTTGTGCGGCGTGTGTGGGGGGACGGGAGTGAGCAGGGGTGCGTGCCCCTGAGTGGACGGCGGAGGGCGGGGGTGCCCGGGAAGCGAGCTGCTCTTCCTGGTGCTCATCGGTCAGTGTCCTCCTCACGCCCCTCACCGGCCTCACGCGTGGCCCGGCCGGCCTGGGCAGCTGCCTGTTCTCCTGCCGTCGGAGACTCCGCTGAGCTCGGCTCTGTCTCTTCTCCTTTGTTCGTGGGTCTGTTTCTTAAATTCCTCAGTGGAGTGGAATCCTGGCGTCTGTCTCCTGGCTGACTTGCTGTGCCTGGCGGTGTCTAGGCCCTCCCGTGCTGACACGGCAAGGTGCCGTCCTCTGTGATGGCCGAGTAATGCTCCGCGCGTGTCCCACGACTCTCTATCCCGCCTCGGCCGTCGGACGCGTGGCTGCCTCCCTGTCTCGGCCGCCGGCGGCACGGGGGGCGCGTCTCCCGCGGTGTCCTGCGGTGAGGACCCCGCGGCCTGGTGCCAGCCTCACAGGGCAGCTCTATTTTCCGCTCCTTGAGGACCGTCCGCGCTGTTTTCCCGGGGGCTGCACCCGTGCGCGCTCCCGCCCGCGGCGCCCGACGGTCCCTTTTTCTCCAGGTCCTCGCCGACCCCTGTGGTCTCCCGAGCCTCCGATTTTAGCCGCTCTGACAGGTGCGGCCCGCCTCACCGTGGTTTGCGTGGCCCTGCTGGCGGGTGGCGTGGAGCATCGCTGCGGGGCCGGCGGCCGTCCGTGGGTCTTCTTCGGAGACGCGTCTGCTCGTGTCTTCTGCCCATTTTTCACCTGGACTGTTTGGTGGGGGTTGAGCTGTATCTGGTCTTTACAGACTTTGGACACTACCCTTTGTCACGTGTGTTACCGCGTGTACCTGCTCCGGTTCCGCAGGCTGCCTCTGGTTCCGTCCACGGCTCCTTTCCCGTGCAGAAGCCTTCTACACTGACGTCCCAGTGGTGGATTTTCGCTTTTGTTTCCCTCGCCTCCGAGACCCTCAACAGAAGATCTTGTCACGGCTGTGGTCAGGGACACGACCGCCTGTGCTCCCATCCAGGACTTTTAGGGTTTCCGGTCTCACATTCAGGTCTTTCTCGGTGTTGAATTTACCTGCGTGCGGTGTAACGAATGGTCCGGCTTCGTCCTGCTGCCTGTGCTGTCCAGCTTCCCCAGCACGTTTGCTGGAGGGACTGTCTCCCCCTCGGTACTTCCCCTGGGCTGTTCTTACCTCCTTTGTGGCAGGTCAGCGGACCGTGTAAGTGTGGGTTCATGGCTGGGCTCGCTCTCCTGTTCCGTTGCTGCTTTTGGGTTAAAAAGAAAGAGACATTGCGGTCAGACCCACCCTGCTCCGGGGATGGCGTGTCCAGAGCGTTTCCAGGCCGAGGAGCGTCTGTATGTCCCTCCCCTCGTCTCCCCTCGTCTTGTCCTCCGAGGCGGCGGGTGCCGGCCCAGCTCACGGACGAGGACGTCCAGGCCCACCGAGGCCGAGGGCCACACAGCGAGGGCAGGCAAGGCCAGGGCGGGAGCTGGGCCACGCGGCCCCGGAACACGCAGAAACTAAGTTTAAGTCAACGTGCCGGTGTCAGTGTGTCTCCTCACCCACAAACGGCACCCACGGAAGTGTTTTATGCAGTATTTATAACGGGGTGGGAAACGCTAAAATGAAGATAAAGTCCTACGTTCCTAAAGCAATGTTAAAACCGTCTCTCCACAGTGTTCGGGCCCTTTTGTTCCCCTAAAATACTCCATTTAAGCGTAGCCTCTAATGAGTGCGATCCGATTGCCTGCACGCCGCTATTTTGGGGAATCTTGGCTGAGGATTTTGTGCGGCTATGATTTGAGGGTCTGGTTTTAAGTGTTGTTATTTCTGTCCTTGGTTTAATGATCATCAATGATGAAAAGATGCTGCGCAAAGGTCGGGGGACCAAGGGCGAGGGAGGTCTGCTGGCTGGGCCCGCACATCTGACTCACACTCCATCGCCCACCGTGCATCTTGCTGGCCCGGGGCCCTTGAGGGCATGGTGGGGTGTCCCTGGGCCCTGCTGCGACCCCTCCCGGGCCAGGACAGGCCTCTCCAGGGAGTCCTGTGAGGTTAGCAGGGGGCCCCCCCGCATGGGTGCCTGCAGGCTTGACTCTGGGGGTCACGCAGCTGTGGACGACTTGCTGAGCCTTTTGAGGGGTGATCTCATCTGTGTAATGGGTAGATGACGCCTACCTCCCAGGCCAATGCCTCCGCTCAAGGAACACCACTCCTGGCCGTGGGACCTCGTGTGTCTGATTTTCTGCCCCTGGCGTTCGGGAGCTCTTCCGAGATGCTCCTGAGCTCCTTCCTCCCTGATACCCTTTGTCCATTTCTGCTGAGGAGGCAAAGGGACAGAGAGGAGCCGGCCAGGAACCAGAGCGCCTGAGCCACCGGAACCCTGGGGCAAGGGCTCTGACAGGGTGGGACATGCCGGAGGGCTTGGGGAGGGCACAGAGTAGCGTCCTGGCAGGGTCCGAGACTCATCTAAGACCCAGCTGCTGACTAGCTCTGGAGGATTTTGTCCCCTGGAAAGGTTTGGGGTAACCAAAGGGGCCAACCCAGGCCTAGGGGCAGGGGGCCAGGAAGAACCACGTGCTCTTGGCCAGAAAGCAGAGACAATGGCAAGCTGCCGAGTTAACTCCCTGGGTCCTCTGTGGGCCTTTGCACACCGTTTCCCGGCCTCCCCTCCCCCGAGACCAGATTCTTGCTGCAATAGCGGATGTAAGATGTGGCCACCCGACTCTCAGGTGCCCTCCCTGCAGACGGTGGAGCCGGACCCCCCACCCTGAGTGTGGCTGAGCTTGGTGACCAGCTTCTAATGGCTGGAATGTGGCAGAAGGGACACATGTCACCGGGTCATAAAAGGAACTGTGGTTCCCCTCCGCCCTCTCCCTGTCAGCTCGTTGCTGGGGAGGAGGCAGTCCTGGGGGAGGCCCAACAGGGAGGGGTGGGGGCCTCCTGCCAGTGGCCTTGGAAGCAGATCCCCGGCCCCAGCGTGGCCCTCGGGGGACAGCAGCCCCCACGAGACCCTGAGCCAGACCCCTGGCCACGCTGACCTGAATTCCTGACTCCCGGGCACAGCGAGACCCCCCATGCTTGTGGTGGTTTTAAGCGGCTGAATGCTGGGATACTTCGTTACACAGCAGGAGCTCATTACTAGCAATCATGGGACTCGAGAACTCGCACTGAGCGTTTTCCGTGTGTCGGGGCCTGAGCTGAGCTGCATGAGCCCCTCCCCTCCTCCTACCGCCCCTGAGGGCAGGAGCGCTCATTTTCCAGATGAAGCACGTGAGGCACAGAAAAGCTGAGACGCTTCTCCTGGCCGCACAGCAGTAGGCTAGCACTTGAACTTGGGGCCGTCCAATGCCGGAGCCCGTGTTGGAAACCATGTAGCTGGAGTGCCGGGCTCCGGGCCTCGCGTTCGCCCCCCGGGCCAGGCTTCCTCCGCCTGCGGCCCACCTTCCCTTCCCCAACGGCTGCCGGTCCGCCACCGCTGCGGAGGCCTTGGTGATGGGCACAGCCCCTGTGTCCCCCTCCCGCCCAGGCTGTGGGCGCAGGCCGGCCCCCCAAGGCCTCAGGAGGGAAATGGCTCCTCAGTCTGGAGCCAGAGGTCTGGCCTCGAGTTGACCGATGGAGCCTGAGCTCCGGAAGTTGGTGGTTACCTTGCCTGCCCAGGCCGGGCCTCAGTTTCCCCTCTCCACGGTGGGCACGATGGTCAGGGGTGAGTCTCCTCCATGGGGCAGGCTCTGGAAACGAAATAGGCCTTGAGGGCCGATGGACCTGACCCCGGTGCCGCGCCCTGACTGTGGCTCCCGGGGGCCAGCCCAGCCTGGGCATCTCCCCTCAGGCTCCTCCTGAAGGGTGTTTCCTGACGTGTGGGTTAATCAGTCATGCAGCACCCCTTGTCTGAGCCCGGCCCGGGGACACTGGGTGTTGCTGTCTGCAGTGGTGGCTGGTGGCCAGGGGAGAGGGCAGGAGGGGCGCCCGGCAGCTGGGGCCCTTAGATGTGCTGCCCTGCTATGAGCAGATGGCACAGAGGCACAGGCTGAGTGTTGGTGGGCAGAGGGCCGCTTGGACTGGGTATAAATTAGGGGCAGGCTCTGTGCCAGGCCGGGAGCCCGCCATCCTACAGGGCACAGGGTGGGGGCACAGGGGCCCGCGGGTGGAGGGACAGGGAACAGCGGAGCTATGTCCTGGGTTATCTTATACACGTCATGGCGATGCTGGAGTCAGGAAGTGGGGAGCGAACACAGGCCGCCAAGGCACCAGTGTGGGCACTGATGTGGTGCAGGCGTGGTGGCAGGTGTGGGCTCAGACATGGGCACTGATGTGGTGCAGGCGTGGGTCCAGGTTTGGGCAATGACGTGGTGCAGACATGGGCTCAGATGGGGGTACAGACGTGGTGCAGATGTGGGCACTGACGTGGTGCAGGGGTGGGCACAGGTGTGGGCTTAGATGTGGGCTTAGACGTGGTGCCAGTGTGGGTGCAGATATGGGCGCTGACGTGGGTGCAGACATGGATGCAGATGTGGGTGCAGGCGTGGGCTCCCTCCGACCACCCGCGGCATCCCTGGCCCTGTCGCCGCTACACTGACATGGCCCCGTATCTGCTCTCAGGCCACACGGCCCGGGTGGATTGGGAGCCCGATCTGAACACACTCTCGTTCACCTGTTTCGTGTTTCACGCATTTGGGCGTGGGATCGGGGTGTGGGTTTGCGCCCCAGAGCAGAGTGGTTCACCAACCAATAACGGGGTGAGGAACTCAGGGCTCGTGGGGGGCCGGTTCTGCAGGCAGACTGTGGGGATGAGGTGAAGAATGCCGGGTTACAACTACGCAGAGGGGTTGGGTTGTAGCCCAGAGAAGGGCTTGGCCTGTCTTTGTGGTCAGGGAAGGCTTCCCGGAGGTGGTGGCAATGGAAGGAAGAGCAGGTGTGGCAGGCAGTCTCTGAAGGCAGGTGTGGGGGCTGCACTGCCCGGCCTTCCCCCCTGGCGTGGTCCTGGCGGAGCCTGGCCCGTGGCTTCTCTCCCCAGCGGAAGGCCCCGGGCAGGTCCAGCCACCTTGCTGGAGTGGACCGTGGGGAGGCCACGGCGGCACGGAGAGGGACGGGGGCCCAGCCGAGCACCCGGGATGGCAGCCACAGGAGGGGCCCCCACTGGAGCAGCAGGACGGCCTCCGGGCCCGGTCTGACGGCAGCGCCCACACGAGGAAGTGGCTGCTCGAGGTCACGAAGCTGGGAGAGGCTGGGAGTGGAGCGACATCCCTCCAGCCCGGGGACGCGTGTCACTGACGCTGACACCGATGTTCCCTGCGGGTCTGGGTGTGGACTGAAACCCAAGTGTGGCTCTGACATCTCTGTCCTGCGGGACCGCGAGGCGCGGGTCCTTCTCGGGCTTCCCCCTGGGGCCCAGTGGTGCTCCTCGGGGCTCTGGCCCCAGCGGACACCCACGGCCCCCCCAGCGCCTGCCCCTTCCTGCCGCTGCCCCGATGCCCGAATGAGCCCATCCGTGGGCTGATTCCGGCCGCCGTCCTCGCGGGCCGAGCGATCAGAGGAGGGAAACGTCTGAGCTGCATGTGGGAAGGAATCCCGCACGCAGGCGAGAGGGCGCCCGTCTGACGGGGCAGCCGGGGTGGGCCGGAGGGTCACGGCCGGGCTGGCTTGCCGGCTTCCCTCCTCAGCCTCATCATGCATCATGGCCCGGCCGGCTGGTCCTGCGGCGCGTGCGTGACCCGAGCCTGCCCGTTAGGGTCTTTCCGACAGGCTCGAGAGAGGGAACCGGGGACTGTGTTGAGTGTCGGGGCGACGGGGCCGTGTTTCACCCCAGGGGACCTCGGCCTGCAGAGAGCAGGAGGCGCGGGTGGGAGGGAGGGACACCGGCAGCCCCGGCGTCTGACCCCAGCCCCGCGCTCCCGAGGTCCCACCCCCCCGCTCCTCGGGTCCTGCGAGACATCGGGGACCCGCAGACCGCCTGCCCTGTTTCAGCTCCGTTCAGTTGGGTTTCCGTTCCGTGCGACCCAACGAGTCCTCATCCATGCAGTGTTAAAACACGTCTTCCTATCAACTCGAAGAACTAATCAGTATCCATAAATTACCACTTGACGATGGTAAGACATTTGGCTTCATTTTATTGCAATCATTCAGAATTTCAGTTCCAGAATGCTATTAATTTTCTGTCACATTATGTCAATTACTTTAGGAACATTCTGTCCTGTCTGTTTGGGGAATTATTCCCTAACAACTGCATTAAACCTCATTTTCTCAGTAATTGTTTGGACATAACTGTAAATTTTAATTATCTCCTCACTCACGATTGTTTCTTCGTGCCCGATGCCGTCTTTTCCCTTTGTTTCTTTCATCCCGCGGAGTTGTACCCCACGATCTTCCTCCAGGAAGGACGGGGCGGCAGGCCCTCCGAGTCCTCGGGAAACCGGGAACCCGTGGATTTTCCCTCTTGACGGAACTGCGCGTTGCCTGCGCGTGGATTGCGGCTCTGGAGCTCGCGTTCCTCGGTGCCCTGTGGCCTGTGCGCCAGCACCGCGTCCCGCGTTCCCGCCTTGCGGACGGGAGTGACCCAGCGACCCAGTGGACATGTGCCCTTTTTGTGGGCGATCGACTTATTTATTTTCACTCCGCGAAGGTGAGGGTCTTTCTAACCCTCTGACTGAGGAGTCGCCCGAGGATAGGCGCACACACCAGGGAGCCCCGTCTGCCGGGTCCCTCCCCCGTACCCCGCCCAAGCCCTTCTGATGTCGTTCTATGAACCTCCCGCCCGCTCTCCCCCGGGAGCCCCTGGAGTGACGGTGCCCCTGGCCCACCTGCCACCCATGTCCCCACCCCTCCTTGCTCCTGACGCCCCAAGAGACATCAGTGGCTTCACCTCTCACTCACCTGGTCCGGCCTCAGTCCTGTGACCCCCCCCCCAGCTCCTCTCGAGTTTTATTGACTAAACTAAAATGTTATCATGTTAGTTTTTTTCTTTTAAATTTCAAAGACCTCTTTTTTGGTCCTTTAATCTAATCCCCCATTTGAACCACTGTGGCTGGTCCTTACCCCACGGACGTGGTTCCCTTTTGAGTCTCTCTGTGGAAGCTAATTAGAAATTTAAAATTCCCTTCTGTTTCCTGCATTAATCCTGTCTCACCGCGGACTAGCTGAGCACAAGGTCATTTTGGAGAGGTGATCTTAGGGGACTTAACTGCCCCGAGGAACCGCTTTTTCTGAAGATAAGTCTATTTTTACCCGCATCTGATGAAGTGGCCGGGCATGGCCCCGGTGGCCGAGGACAGGCTTCTCCTTCTCACCCAGGGGCTGAGGACGTTGCCGTCAGCATTTTCAGCGGAGCCGGCCCAGGCAGCAGCTGTGGGGTGCAGCTGGCGCCCACAGAGCTCCAGAGAGCCCGCCCTGGGGCTTCCTGCTGAGCCCGTGGAGGGAGCCCGGGGGGGCGCACGCTGCGTCCCTGGGGTAACGGTTGGCACCTGCCATGCCCCGCCCAGGTGAGGGGCCGCCCCGGTGCAGCGAGGGGACGGCCAGCTCCCCCGATCCCACCCGCTGCTTGCGGTTCTGGGGTCTTGAGGGGGGCCACAGGGGAGCCGGTACCCTGTCGGCTCACCCCGTCCGTGCGTGTTTCAGAGTCTTCGCAGAACTTCTCTCGCTAATTCATCTTCTTGTGCTTCCCTGTGCTGCTGTTGACTTTGGTATTTTTAAATCATTCCTGTGGGATCGGGGAGGAGAAAGAGCTCAGTCCGGGTGCAACCCCCCCATCCTGATCAGGACGTCTCTGCGAACACTTTTTTCTTTCTTCCGCTTAAAAAAGTAGCTTCGCCGAGGCCCGTCGAGGCCCGTTTCGCCCGCCGTACAGCTCGCCCGTGGCAGGGTGCCCTGCCGGGATTCCCGTTTCTTCCCCAGGTGGGCGGCCGTCAGCACGAATCCATTCTGGGCACGTGGGGGGCGTCGCGCCATCAGTTTGGATCGCCCCCTCCTGTGGGCCGGGCCTCGGCGCCCACGAGTCAGTCTGCAGACGCTGGCTCGACGCTCCGTCCCTGCCGGTGTGGACAGGTCTGACTCCGGGGCTTTAAATGTGTATTTCGGGAGCTGCCGGGGAAGGTTTTTCTCATTTCCCTCCCCTTCCCGGGGCCCTTTGCATCGCTTTCCTGCTGGTATTTCGGGACACGCTTTCGTGATCCAACCCTCGTCCGTATGGCCCAGCGCCCGTCGAGCTCGGTGTCCTGTCCGTCCCCCTTGTCTGCTTCCTGCTTCGAACCGGGACCTCGGTCCTGTGTCCGTGTTTATGGCCTCCAGCTGTCCGTCGGGGCCCAGCCGTCGCGGCCGTGAATGCTTTCGTGGTAGAGCGTCTGGTTCTCTCCTCACACAACCGAAGACTCCTGTTGCGGTTGTGTCTAGGCGTTTCTTTGAGAAATTCCGTTGCTACTTTGGGTGGAGGCCCCCCCCCCCGTTATAGGTCCTCACTGGGCACTGCTCCCTTGTAGGAAAACGACAGATTTAAGACTATTCCTTTAGAGTCTGAGCTGTCGCCCACGTGGGTTGTGTTACACTTGTCTGTCGCCGTTCTTTCTCCCGGGGTCCTCCTGGGTGTTCATCTCCGTGTCCCTGGGGACGGGAAGCTCTTCTTTCCCCCTTTCTGGTCCTTACGGATGTGAGGGCTGCTTTGTGCTCTGAAGCATCCGCTGAGACGTCAGGACATGGCAGAGTAATCGCCGTGAGAGTAGTTCCCGGCTTTGCCCTGTCGCGCCCGGGAAGGCCTCTGCTGCGCCGTTGGGACAGAAGGTGGAACAGGGTCCCCCGGGAGGGGCCTGGCCCGTGGACCTGGCTGGGGTGTGTCCCCACGGGCATCCGCCCGACACGACTGCGGGTGAGCGCCCTTGCCGGGGCCACGGGGCCGTGCGGACAGTGGCTTCGTCCGGTGCCCGAGGTCTCTTCCGTTGCCACAGCAGCGCCCGCGCGTGCGGCCTCTCGGGGACTGCGGTTGGTTATTCTCTCCGGAACCTTTGACCTCCACAGAAGTCCCCGTGACCTTGGGTGTCCGGAGCCCGCGGGCGCTCTGAGCCGGCCTCCTTCTCAGGACGTCACGGGGCTCCGTCAGAGAGCGGGACCCCCTGCCTCGCCCTGCGCCGCGTTTCTCCACCAGTCACCTGAGCGCGGCCCCTGTGGCCGGACGCTCGTGTGGGAGCCCCTCGAGGCCACCTGTCCCCGCCTCCCCTGACGCGTCCTCTCTGCTCCCGGGGCGCGGATGCCCGCGGGGGCGGGCCCGTCCGTCTGTGCCATGTGGGTGCGGGGGTGCGCCTGCGCCCACGGCTTCTCCGAGCCTCCGTCCTCTGCCCACGTCTGCCCGGCCGACCCCTCCCCGTGGAAGGAGCAACGGCTCCTCATGCTCCGGATGCCCCGCGGAGTCAGAGGGCTGCTGCCCTGCCTGCCTTCCGCCCGCCGGAGCGCGGCCCCTCCGGGGAAGGTCTCCCCGAGACTCTTTTACCTGCACCTCCTCCCCCTGCCCACCTGCCTCCCCCAGGCCTCCTGCCTCTGCCTCCCTCGTGCTGTCCGCGCCCTGCACCCCTCTCCTGGACAGCCCGAGTTCTGGCAACGGGGGCCGGGCCTGCCACCCCTGTCCTTCACCCCCTTTGAGGTCACAACCATCTTGGTGGAGGTCAGCTCTGACCTGTCCCCCGCCCACCCCTAGTACGCACGGGTGCACACGCGCACAGCCCCCTGCGGATGCAGCGCGAGTGCACTCACAAGCACACAGGTGTGCGTCCCCAGGCTCCTTTCAGTGGCTTCTGTTCTCAAGCTCGTGGGGTTTTCTTCCTCTGGGGTGCCCCCCCACCCCACAATCCATTCGAGTCCCAACCCTGGGCCCTGTGAGTGTGACCTCACATGGAAACCAGGTCTTCGCAGATGTGATCAAATCAAGGTGAGGTCATTCGGGCCAGCTCGAATCCAAACACTGGTATCCTCGCCAGCGTCGGGACATGGGGACCCCGAGCCCCATGGAGAGGAGCCCAGGAGAGTTGGAGGCAGAGACTAGGGTGCCATGGACCAGGAAACGCCGACGACTGCGGGGGCCTCCAGAGGCCAAGCAGACATGGAAGGACCCCCAGGAGCCTCCGGAGACAGACACCGTGATTCTGGGCCCCCGGCTTCAGCGTGAGCGAACGAATATCTGTTGCTCTGAGCCCCTAGGCCTGTGCTGCTTTATTTCGGTGGCCCCAGGACACTGCTCTCGCCTGCAGCCCATACACCCTGCATGGGCCCCACACCCTCCAGCCTCAGCTCCTCCAACCCTTCCCCCATCCCAGGGTGTTGGGTCAGGTGCACCGCCCAGCAGGCCCGCTGCAGGCCTTGCACACGTGGGCGCGCGGGGAACGCTCTCCTCGCCGCGCAAGGCTGCCTTTACGCGCGTGAGAGTCTGCCCGCCGCGTGGGGCATCTGAGCCGAGAACAATTTAGAGGCTTTTATGTTATATTTGAACGTTCCCTTGCATTGTTATTCTTCATGGAGACATTCTGGAATTTTTATAATTTATATTTTCTTAGGGAAATATCCCATTTGTGGAGCCTTCCGACTACACTGACATAAAAGTGTATGTAGTATTCTTATAATTCATGTGCTTTTGTCTGTTTTCTTTCCCACTTTTTGTGTTGCATTTTCCAGACATTGAGCGATTTTCTCATACGGAGCAGAAACTATGGAAGTCATCGTGTTAACTTATTGGTGGTTTTTCCTGCTTTCCAAGTCAGTACTCTCGGCTTTTTCCTTCCTTGGTTCTCCCAGGGCTGGTCTTGTTTGGGCCCTAATTCCCATTACGTGGGTGTCCGGCAAGGCGTGGTCAGTCCTGGGTGAGGACTTCAAAGCGGGGGCTGCTCTGAACGGGCTTTCCGGGCACCCCCTCCCCCGCAGGGCACGTCTGTGGTCCAGGGGCCGCTCACAGGCCGTCTAGATTTCCAGTTTTAATAGGTTATTTCTTTCTCTGCAAATTCTGTGCCAGTTTCTGTCTCCTTCAACAATATATTTATTTCATTTCAGCCCCATCGTGTTAACAGGTACTCTGTACCAGGCGCACAACAAAGTTTGATACACTGAATCCTCAGAATAGCCCATTTCCCAGAGGAGAAGACTGAGGCTTGAGAGAGTAAGCCACATTCTCGAGTTTGTTAAGCCATGAAACTGACATCCAGACCCTAGACATTCTGGCCTGGGAACGGGTGCTCTTTTTTATTTTTTTAAAAGATTTTATTTATTTATTTGACAGACAGAGATCCCAAGTAGGCAGAGATGCAGGCAGAGAGAGGAGGAAGCAGGCTCCCCGCTGAGCAGAGAGCCCGATGCAGGGCTCGATCCCAGGACCCTGAGATCATGACCTGAGCCGAAGGCAGAGGCTCAACCCACTGGGCCATCCAGGCGCCCCCAAGGGAATGCGTGCTCTTAACGAGCACCCGAGTTGCTTGCTTTCTCACACCCTTATTGTCCTGCAGCTGACAAATGTTTTCATCTTGCAGATCTGGTAGGTAAAAAAGCAAAATAAAATTTATGTTTGTTTTCATGTGCTTTGTCGTTACTATGAGTAAGGCTGAGCATTGCTTCCAATGTTCAAGAGCTGTGTGTTTTTCTCTTTCTGTGAACAGGTTGTTCATTTGGCTATTGATCTTCTTATTGGTTTATAGAAACTCTTTACATATTAAAGTAATGCATTCCTTTTCTGATATGAAATGTATATATCTTTCTACTCTTTTACATGTCTTTCAACTTTCTTGAATCAATTTTTATGGTACATAATTTAAAAACATTCAAGTCATCAGAATTTTCAAGTTGTGTGTGTGAGTGTGTGTGTATGTGTGCCTGTTTTAACATACTGAGAAGGCATGGCCATCCTGAGATTTAAATAATCCTCTTGTTTCTTTTAGTACCTTTATGGTTCCATTTTTCACATTAACTCTTTGATACATCTGGAAATTATTTTTCTGTAAGATGTAAGGTTGGGATTAAACTTTTTCCCAGACACCGTTTGTTGTATAATTCATCTTGTTTTTAAGTGGGATTTCCCACCTTTATCAGGTAGTAAATTCCCACATGCATTTGAGGTTCTCTTTATTCCCCTGTCGGTCTGTGTATGAATGCACCTGTATCAGTATTTCAAAATTACTATAATTTTAACATATTTTACTATCTGGTCAGGCTAGTCACCCACGCCGTTTCTTCATGAGAACTTCTGCGGCAGCTTACGTGGTGTTCAAAACATCCCCCTGACGTTCTTCAAGAAGATAATTGACATCTTGATGTCTGTCTTTCCTGCCCCCAAGTATGGCATGTGGATACATATATTTGTCCTCTTTTATGTTCGTTTTTATTTTAGACTTTTCTTTTTATTAAAATAGTGTTTGTGTATTTCTTAGGCTTATTTATAGGTATTTTAATCTTTTTCATGGTTGCTTCCAGTGAATTTTGTTTTAATACCTAAAAGCTACTGACTTCCGTATACCAGCTTTACATCAATTACCGCTGGTGAATCGTTTCTGTTTGTAATTGCTTTTCGGCTCATTTTGTTGGAATTTCCAGATAGATAATCCTATCGTCTGCAGACAACAATAATTTCATCTCTCCCTAATCTCTGTATACCTTGAGTCTTCGTTTTGTTTAATTGTGTCGGTGAGAATCTCTGGGACGATACTCAGTCGTGCCGGCAATGGTAGGTGTTTTCATCTTGTGAGAGGATGTTTATAAGTACTTTCCTGTTAAGCATAATGTTGACCTTTGAGATGAGGTAAGTATATTTTATCACATGCAAGTATCAGTCCAGTCATTACTGAGAGGTTTTGAAGGGAAAATGTGCAGGTTGTGTTTTATTAATGCTTTCCAGCCTGGGGTGATCACAGGATTTGTTTTCTGATCAGTAAGAAGCTGAACTGCATCACTAAATGTCCAAATATTGAAACATCCATGCATTTCTGGGCAGAGGCGCATTGTGCTCTTCTCTATTTTCCTTGAATTTCCTAAAGCTGTCCCTTTATGCTGCTTCTCTTTTGTTCGGAGGGAAGGTTTCTGTGGATGTGAGTTTTCGCAGGGGTAGCCTCCTTTGTCATTATAATGGGCTGTGTTTCTCCCGTTAAAGCTTTTTGTCCTGAAATCAATCTCCTCTGATATTAAAATTTTAAGATCAAGACCCCTGTCTTATTTTTCTTTATTTTAATATTTACCCCAACCATCCTGAATCACCTTAAGCGTATTTCTTACATGTAGCATAGATCTGGGTTTCGTTTTCTCCTCTTAGAACCGCTTGGTTTTCTTTTTATGAACGAACACCGCACCCCCGAGACCGGCCATCGTTACTAGCGAAGGGTGCCCAGCGACCCCCATTGCTGCCTGGTGTGGGCGGTTCCCTGGGGCGGGGGCAACAGCACATGGGGTTTCTAACCAATGTTTTTTTAGTCATTTTCTTTTAATATGTATGTTTAGCTGATATAGATATCGATATATAGATACATTAATAAGATAGTTTGATTTTAATGGTCATGGTTTTTTAGTTTTGCCTTCTCTTCAAACCTTACGTACCCTTAAGCATCAGTCTGTTTTTTGTTTTGTTTTTGTTTTATGTGTCCCTGTTACTTTTGATAATTTAGAACGTGTGTGTTTTATTTGGATGGTCACCTTCCTTTTCCATTGAAGTAAAACTCAATTTAAAGTTAACCATGAACCATTTTAAACTGTACAAGTCGGTGGTGGTTACAATTCTTAACTGTGCTTTTATGGATTATTCATAATCATTCTCTGTTCGGTTTAGACCAGCAGTTAAGTTTCGGGGCCCCTTCTACTACTCTTAAAACCATTGAGGACCCCGAAGAGCTTTTGTTTATGTGGGCAATATCTATTGATCCTTTTCTTAATGGAGATTTTATTTATTTATTTGTCAGAGAGAGAGAGTGAGAGAGAGCACAAGCAGGGTCGCAGTAGGCAGAGGGAGAAGCAGGCTTTTCGCTGAGCAGGGAGCCCGATGCGGGGCTCGATCCCAGGACCACAGGGTCACGACCTAAGCCGAAGGCAGACGCTTGACCCACTGAGCCCCCCAGGCATCCCAGGGCAATGTTTCTTACTGCAGTAGAAACAAAAACTGAGAAATTTTGAAAATATGAATAATTTCATTTAAAATCACAATGAGAAACCCATTACATGTGAGCATAACGTACTTTAATGAAATATGACTATATCTCTAAAACAAAGAGAAGTGTAGTCAGAGGAACGGCATTGCTCTTTCCTTTTGCAAATCTTCTTAACGTTTGACCTGAGAAGACAGACGGGTCCTCACATGTCCTTCTGCGCCCAACCTGCTGGGATACACTGTTCGGTTTGAATTCGGTGGAAACCTGGCTTACCACGGATGTGTAATTGGGGAAAGGTAGAGCATTTTCATGCTCTTTTTAGATAACTGGAGTATCCTCCTTTAGCAAGAGGGTTGATTTTTTTTTTTGGAGGTTGGCTGCATTGTGGAGTCTGAGACAACACCAATGACCTTTTTGCACCTTGTCACATTCAAATCTCTTCATTTGCTTTGTATTTTGACTGGGTCCTTTACTTCTTCATGACTTTGTGACACTCTGCACCGGCCATTTGGAAAACAAGTCTGCAGAGATCCCGTATGCTGGCACGTTACATTATACGTTATCAAATAACACATTTGTTACCCTAACCTAAACTCACGCAGTTTAAACTGTAAGGCATGCTGAAAGAAATGGAAGAAGACAGAAATAAATAAAAAGACATCCCATGTTCATGGATGGGAAGACAATAGTGTTAAGATGTCCATATTACCCAAAGCAATCTCCAGGTTCAACACAACCCTGTCAAAATCCCAATGGCATTTTTTTCCCCCCACAGAAGTAGAAAAATTCATCTAAAAATTCATATGGAACCTAAGATATCCCCAAATAGACAAAAATGATTTTGAAAAAGAACAATGTTGGAGGACTCAAACCTCCTATTTTCAAAACATAATGTGAAGCTACGGTAATTAAAACAGTGTGGTCTTCAACAAAGGAGCCAGGACTACTCAGTGGGGAAAAGACGGTCTCCAACAAACAGTGTTCAGAAAACTGGACAACTACATGCAAAAGAATGAAGTTAGATCCTTATCTCACACCACACACAAAAATTAACTAGAAAAGGATTAAAGACCTACACATAAGATCTAAACTACAAAAATCCTAGAAGAAAATAGAGGGGGAAAACCTTATGAAATCGGACTTGGCAATGATTTCTGGGCTATGACACCAAAAGCACAGCCGACAAAAGCAAAAAACAGACAAAGGGGACTACATCAAGTTTAAAAACTTTTGTGCGTCAAAGGACGTGAAAAATAGAGTAAATATGCAACCTGTGGAAAGGGAGAAAATATTTTTGCAAGTCACGTATCTGAAAAGGGTTTAATATTCAGAATATATAAATAATACCTACGACTCAACAACAGCAAAAAAAAAAAAAAAAAAAAGCCAGATAACCCAATTAAAAATGGGCAAAAGTAGGGGCACCTGGGTGGCTCAATGGGTTAATCGTCTGCCTTTGGCTTAGGTCATGATCCTGGGGTCCTGGGATCGAGTCCACATTGAGCTCCTTGCTCAGTAGGGAACCTGCTTCTCCCTCTGCCTGCCACTCCCCTTGCTTGTGCTCTCTCTCTGACAAATAAATAAGTAAAATCTTTAAAAAAAAAAAAACGGGCAAAGGACTCGAATAGATATTTCTCCAAAGATGATACAGAAATGCCAACAGGAATATGAAAAGTTGCTCAATATTAATCATCAGAGAAATGCCAAGCAAAGCCACAGTGAGACATTAAGTCACATCCATTAGGATGGCTCCTGTTTAAAGAAAAAGAACAACAGCAGGAAAAACAACAACCCACAAGTGACGGTGATGATATGGAGAAATGAGAACACCTGTGTACTTTGGATAGGCTTGTCACATGGTGCCACCTCTACAGACAACAGTGGCGGTTCCTCAAAAAATGCAAAAGGGAACTATCTCACGATCCAGCAGTCCCACTTCTGGTGTATATGCAAGATAACCGAAAGCAAGGACCTGAAGAGCAACGCCATACCCGTGCAGACAGCAGCAGTGCTCGCGACGGCCGAGGGCTGAAGGTGGCCCAGATTTCCGCCAGCGGACGGATGGATAAAGTGTGGAGCACATGTACAGTGGGGTGCCTTCAGTGTTCGGAAGGCAATGCCATCGCACCCAAGGGGGAACCCTGAAGGCATCATGCCAGGATGTCAAGTGATGTGAACCAGCCACAAACAGACAATGGTGTGTTTGTCTTCCACCAAGAGGAGGGATCTCCTGTAGTCAGAGTCATAGAAACAAAAATAGAGGAGTGGTCCCCAGGGGCTTGGGGAGGAGGAAGATTTAATGGGTAGAGATGTTTTAGATTGCTAAGACGTAATCATTCTGGAATCTGTTTCACAACAACGGGAACCTGCTTAGCGCCCCTGAGCCGCACACTTCAAATTGGTCAAGAGGGTGAATTTTATGTCATGTGGTTTTTGCCTCCATAAAAATAATCGAATGTGTCATATCACCATGGATCTCATCAGAGAAATCGTTGTTGAGAAGCTGTTCATCACAATGCTAGTGGTGAATTTCCCAAAATTCAGATTTTCACACAAAACTCAGATGTTATTATCGGCAACAACTCTGGTCAGCTGTTTCCCTTGAAGGACAGGCTTACTTCATTCACTTTTGAGCAAACAAAATGTGTGCCGAGCACCGGCGTGTGGACAGCCATACTTTGTCGGTCGTCCTTTTGAGTAGAAATTGCGTTCCACAGAAAAGGAGCTAGTTCAGCTCATAACTCAAATGTTTGTTCGCAAGCTTTTCCCGGAAGATGAGGAGAGCAGCTGGCATGCGGCCGAAGGGTCCTCGGCACTTCCCATCTGTCACCGAGGGTCTCGGTTGGTCTCCGACTGTGAGGTCGTGCGCAGCAGGACTCCTGGAGGCTGGAAGCCTGAGGTCAGGGTGCCCACGTGGTTGCATTCTCTGGTAGGAGCTTTGTTCCTGGTCCATCGCTGGCATCTTCTCACCAGGCCCTCACGTGGTGGAGTGACTAGGGAGCCCTGTGGGGTCCCCTTCCTATGGCCACTAACCCCATCCATGAGGGCTCCACCCTCATGGCCCCAGCACCCCTGAGCCTCCCAGCTCCTACTGCTATCACTTTTGGGGGTTCAGATTTCCACATACGAATATTGGGGGAACACGGCATTCAGACAGTTACACACAAAATGGCAAAAAGATGTGGTCATTGGAGCTTCATCAAATTCATGATTTGGGCTGTGCATCAAGAACATTCTTTGCTCTTTCCTTGCCTGCAAGCGCACAGGCCAACTGCACAGCCGCGGCGGGTGTGGCTTGGCGGCACGGCCTTGACTGCACCAGCCGTGGGCCAGTTCTGCCAGCGCCGCTGCT
>ML103841.1:26687-42749 GCA_003697995.1 Taxidea taxus jeffersonii | reverse complement strand
TTGTTATTTTGATAAGGGTTGCATTAAATCTGTAGATTGCTTTGGGTGGAATAGACATTTTAACAGTATTTGTTCTTCTAACCCACAAGTATGGAATGTCTTTCCATCTCTTTGTATCATCTTCAGTTTCTTTCATCAGTGTTTTATAGATTTCATAATCTAGGTCTTTCACCTCTTTGGTTAAGTTTATGCCTAGATATGTTATTGTTTTTGGTGTAATTATAAATAGGATTATATCTTAATTACACTTTCTATTACTTCATTATTAATGTACATGAATGCAACAGATTTCTATACACTGATTTTATATCCAGCAACTTTACTAAATTCATTCATCAGTTCTAGTAGGGTTTTTTGGATGGAATCGTTAGGGTTTTCTCTATATAGTATTATATCACCTGCAAATAGTGAAAATTTTACCCCTTCCTCACTTATTTGGATGTCTTTTATTTCCTTTTGTTGTGTAATTGGCATGGCTAGGACTTCCCATACTATGTTACATTTGTTCTTGTGATAAGATTACAAGTTCCTCAAGGACAAAGACAATTAGTAATATAGTTAAAGATTATAATCAGGATAAATGAAGAGATAGGCTATTTAATTTTTTTGAGAATTAAAATAAACAATATTCCTTAGCTTTCTCTTCTGGATAATAAAAGTATATGAAAAATTTTTCATGGAAAAATATGATTAGGGAGGGACATTAGTGAGCTAAGCTATCTCTCATGTATATGCCTTTCTCAACAACAGTTTAGTATCCATCTGTAGATAAAAGTGGATTTGTAAGAGCTGAAGCACTCAGCATCATGTGCCAAAGGACCCAGGAAAAGTTTTGCCATCTATGCATTGGATAATGGGTGTAAAGACTTTGGTCCACGCAATAGACCCTGAAGTGGCCCATGAACCTGCTCTGGATCCTCCTGGCTACAGTCTAGGGGCCTCTGGAGAATACTGACTTATGCAGTTACCCATGGTCAAGAGATTTTTTCAAGTACAGTAGTCCAGTGGGGAAGATTTAGTTCACTGTTGGAGCTAAAAACCTGAGATTGGAATCATTGGAGAAAGTAAAACAGCTTGCCTTACCAGTCGCTGGACCTCCAAAGCAACACAGCTTAATGCTCTGATATGTCCATGGGAGAACATGACAGGATATGAGTTAGTGCCCACTTCTTTAGCTGTGTGGAATACTGCCAAAAGGGCCCTTTTCTCTCTAATTCCATTTAGAGTACTCAGTCATGAGTGCATGACACATGGTGAACAGCTAAGAAAACAGCCACCAGGGCTTAGAACAGAAGGTGTCAAAGGGCTAACTGCATTACGGACTCCATCAGGAGGGCTGCACCTGAGCTGCTAAGACATCTCACCTGTGAATCCCCCAAATGCTTCATGGGAACATCCAGTACTCTTTGTGCTTCAACCATATCTTTACTCCCTACACCCTACTGACAGCTTCCTGTGTGTACTCATGATGGCAGAAAGAGCAAGATTTGGCAGATGGCAAGTGAGCACTTGCAGAAAGCCATCCTGAATCTGCAGACTAGAAAGAGACCACAACTTGAGTATTTAGTATTGCCCTTGAGGGAAAGAAGAAAGGAGGCTGTCAACACCCAGCCTAGTTAATTGCAGAATCAGGGGAGGCATATAAGCTTAAGAATTCTGCCATAAGAGAGAGAAAATGTGGTGTAGGTTGATACATAGAAGGTCTGAGGAAAGCATCAGAATCACTAGCAGACTAATGGAAGATATTTTTCTTCTAAAGTCATATAGTAGAGACTGGAGGAACTTCAAGGAACATGAACAATCAAGGAAACATGACATCAGCAAAGGGTTATAATAATCTTGTGGTAACCAAACTCAAAGACATGGACATTTGTGATTTACTTAATAAAGAATTCAAAATAGTTGCTTTAAGGAAACCCACTGAGCTGTGAGAAAACACAGGAAAACAATTCAGTAATATCAATCCCACTTCTGGTTATTTATCCAAAAAGAAAAAAGAAATGAAACCCAGATCCTGAGAAGATGTCTGCATTCTTGTATTCTTTGTAGCATTATTTATAATAACCAAGCTATGTATGCAACCTAAATGTTTTTGAGAGATGAATGGATATTTAACAATAGGATATCATTTATTATTTCACAATTGGATATTTAACAATATTTAACAATAGGTATTATTTAGCCATGAGAAAAAGGAAATTTTGCCATTTGTGACAACATAGATATATTGGAAAAGCATTATGCTAAGTGTAATAAGTCAAACAGAGGAAGACAAATACTGTATGATCTTACTTACATGTAGTATCTAAAAAAGCTGAATTCATAGAAACAGAGTACAATGGTGGTTTGTGGGGGATGTAGGGTTTGGAAAAGGAAATGGCCAAAGCATGCAAACTTCTAATTAAAAGATACATTCTGAGTATCTGATATATAGCATGGTGACTGTGATAAATAATACTGTTTTTAGCTGTGTTGAGGATGGTGTTATATATAAATGATAAATCACTAAATTCTACTGCTAAAACCAGTATTACACTATATGTTAACTAATCAGAACTTAAATAATTTGAAAAAAAGATAATGCTCTGTTTTATACTTGAAAGTTACTGAGAGGGTAGATTTTAAATGTTTCATGACTCTAAACAAGTTGTAATTGTGTGTGGTGATGGGGGTGTTAACTAACCCTATTTTTGTAATCATTTTGCAGTATTAAGTATACCAAATTATCACCTTATATGTTTTAAATTTACATAATGCTAAATATGAATTATATCTTGTTCAAACTGGAAGAAACACATAAATTTTAAATATATATATTATATATGTGATAAGGTACTGAAAAGGTGAATAATAACATGAATAATTTTTTGCAATGAAAATGTTAATACATAATCAGTAAGATAACAGAGTTAAACACTGAAAATAAAACTAAATATTTTTTGCATTACCTATAGAGAAAGTTAATAAGGAAAATCAAATTGTACCAATAAAAGAGATTAGACATGCCATTAAAATACATCTTTACAACAAGAATGCCCTCATGAAAGATTTCAGAATAAAAAGTTTTAGAAATCAATCCTGGCAACAACAAAAAATCTCTGAGATTTCAAGAACCACGAGAATCAAATATCACAGAACTCCAGAGTAAAGTTGATGACAGACAGCATAGAGGGGGGTGCTAAATGAAGAAAAAGGTTTAAAAGGTTAGAGATTTTGCCGGATTTTGCATTGGTGTAGCAGCTACCATCTCCCTTCCTCCAGTCCCATGACAGGCAGCTATGGGATTGGTAGATTAAGTTGTGTACCTGGCGTGATTGCTGGTGCCAGTTAGACATAGGAACTTTGTTCTCCAAAGATTAAGGTGAGTGGGTGTATTTTGATTTGCCTGCTGGTTTTCTGAGGCACCATTGGAGGGGCTGGCCATTGTTTCTGAGGGACCAGTGCAGGGGCTGGCCATATATTTATATTCAAGGCAATCTGTCAGGTTACCAGCTAATTGCAAAGATGATAGAACCAAGACTTCAGTGACCACAGAGATAAGGAATACAGTCCTTGTAAAAATAGTTTGTTTGGACAAGTCTGTAAACAACTGACTTTACAACAACTGATAACTGCATACAACTCCAAACACACACACACTGGCCCACTCCATCAACAAAAAACATCACCAATTCTGAAAAAGAATAATTTTAAAGGATTTTAAATGTTCTACCACGTAAATGGAGAAATAAAGAGAATATGCATTTCTATGTCTTACTATTTTTCCTATTCTGCTAGTTTTTCCAAGAAGTGAAAGTTAAAACCTATAACTTCTTCCAGAAAAATAATATAAAACAAAAAAGCAAAGTACAAGAATCAAGCACTATGTCATCTAATAAGAATATCATTTGAAGATTCTTCTTGCTATTTTTTAAATAGTCTGAACCTCGTCTTCTGCAGTCAACTATAATTTACTATAGTAATAAATGGTTTAAAATGTTTTATACTTTTGTTCCTATGTCATAAATAGATCACATTAATATCTCTGGAATGGTCTTTGAAATTTAATTTTATAGTTTGCTTTTTATGTCAGGAAATATGCATATTTTAGTGTCATTAAAATTGTTCTACATCTGTGGAATATACCACCACCATTTAGTAACTCTGATTTTCTAGTAGAAAATCAGAGGAAATTTTAAAAGAGGAAATAAAATGTTGAAGGGACTTTGCTAAAATTTGCAGCTATCAGACCTATAAGGATTTGATGTCTCTTTTCAGAAGAAAAAAAAATGGGGGAACTGTGAAAATGGATTAAAATGAATTTTAACTCTCAGAAATTTCCTTTAGTAGACACTCAGTTGTCTAAAAAAATCAAGATAGTAGCATATAACTCAAAATCTTATATTTATTAATATAAAATTTACTTTATGGATATATACAGTCTCTGACTTACGATCATGTAACCTATAATTTTTTAACTTTATGATAGTGCAAAAGTGATATGCATTCAGTAAAAACCATATTTCAAATTTTGAATTTTGATCTTTTCCCAGATTGGCAATATATGGTATGATCGTGTGATGTTGGGCAGTGGCAAGGAGCCACAGCTCCCAGTAACCACACAATCATCAGGGTAAACAAGTGGTATACATAGAACCATCCTGTACCCATACAGCTGTTCCATTTTTCACTTTCAGTACAGTGTTCAATAAATTACAATGAGATAGTCAACACTTTGTTATAAAATAGGCCTTGTGTTAGGTGATTATGACTAACTCTATGCTAAAGTAAGTGTTCTGAGCACATTTGTGGTAGGCTAAGCTTTGATATTCAGTAGGTGAAGTGTATTGCACTTGATCTTAGCCAAAAGGCCGAGAAGCAATTCAGTAGGTGAAGTGTATTAAATCCATTTTTAACTCATGATATTTTCAACATTATAATGGGTTTATGGGGACATAATAACCCCAGGAAGATCAGTGTGTGTGTGTGTGTGTGTGTGTGTGTGTCCATAAGTGAAAGTTTGTTTTATTATTAATATATAAATTATGATTTATTTTTTCAGTTAATTAAGGAAAAAATCCAATTTTAAGCTGTATGTATTTTTGTAGACCTAATTCCCAGCCTCGTTTCATGAACCCAAATTCCAAGAATAACATCCAAGTATAATACTGTCTTACCTCCCTTATTGATACTCGGTATCCATTTTCAGAGAGTCTCAGGCAAAGGCTGTCCGTGCAATTTCTTCATCCGTTCTCTTGCATGGCCCTGTGTTGTTCTTATTGCTGTTAGTGGATCCAGGGTTGATCTTCCTGCTGTCCAGAATCATTCCCTAATTAAATTGTATTCTAACTCTTCTATTCTTCAGCTTAGGTTAGTATTTTTGAGACTTAACTAAGAAACCTTACTTGAAATTTTGAAAAGAGCCTTTGTGTAAATAGCTCTTTAGAGAAAAGTCAAACTCTTACTTACCTTTTAAAATAAATTTTATAACAAATCAAAGCTCATTTGAGTGAAAAATAAAGTTCTTCCATAAATTGGGATCTGCTCATCTTTCCATTTGCTTTTCTAAACATGACACTTTACATTCTTAATGCACTGGCCATTTTGTTTTGTTTTCCAAATATGTTATTGCTCTGCCTTTCTTTTTTGCACAGCTATATTCTGTAACTAAAATGTCTGTTTCTTCATTTCTTCCACTTATATTCATTTGGATATGTCCTGTCATCTTTCAGCCTTTGGTTTAAAAGTGTATACTCGGGGCACCTGAGTGGCTCAGTTGGTTAAGTGTCCAGCTCTCCCTTTTAACTCAAGTCATTATCTCGGGATTGTGAGATGGAGCCCCATGTTGGGCTCCAGGATTTCTTCTTTCCCTCTGCCGCTATACCCTCTCTTTCTCTCTTAAAAAAATAATTAAAGTGTATACCTGAAACTAATATGATAGTGTATGTTAACTGTAGTGGAATTAAAAAAAACATAATTTAAAATAAACAATAAAAAAGTATCCTATACAATCTTTTTTGATACTCATTCATATAGACCTAATAGAGTTGATATTCTACCGACCTGTTTTACAGGTAAGCAAACTGTTGCTCAAAGAAACTTAAGTTCAGAAAACTATTGTGTTAGCATTGAGACATTTCAGAATTACTTTGCTTTTAAGAAATAGAATATAATGAATTTATGGGGTGCCTGAGTGGCTCAGTGGCTTAAGCTCAGGTCATGATCTCAGGGTCCTGGGATCAAGCTCTATATCGGGCTCTCTGCTTGGCAGGGAGTCTGCTTCCCACTTTCTCTCTCTGCCTGCCTCTCTGCCTACTTGTGATCTCTGTCAAATAAGTAAATAAAATCTTAAAAAAAAAAACAAGAAATAGAACATAATGAATTTAAAAGAAGATTCATACTGTTAAAAGAAAAATATGATTTTGATAGTAATCCCAGTTGAACACTTCATTTTTACTATACACATAGATAAGAAAAATTTTCTTTGAATAAAAGTAGCCTCCTATTATTTTTCCTAATTTTATACTGGAAATTGTAAAAGTTTTGCAAAACTTTATCATGAAAGTTTCCATTCACGTATGGTTGTTTAAAGATAGAATTAAAGTTCAATTTTTCATTTCCCCTTAAGACCTCTTTTCACAAAATACACATATAAAATGCCCATACTTTTTAATTTAGGGAAGTTTATTTAATAAACCAAATAAATATAAATAGCTAAATGGTTTCATATGAAGTAATAAAGATCCTAATCTTAATGCACATGTTAAAAAAAAGATCACTGTTGTAACAAAATTATAAAGTAATTCTTCCTGTTTCATTTTGCCTATTCTTGAAACAAACAAAAAACACTACATAGAAAGGTATATAATAATTTATGTACTACAATTCTGAAAGGGTCAAATTTACTTATTCATTTAATGAATAGTTATCTCCTAATATTATTCATCAATAAAAAATAGGGAAGTCCTGCCATTTGTAACAATATGGAGTGATGTTACTTATTTCAACCTTCTCTGCTATTCTTGTCTATTTGCTTATTTTTAAGCTTGTTGCCTCATGGTCAAAATAGGTCAAAGCATTAATAATCTCAACCCTGCTGAATCAACACAGACAAAAATAGTAGGGTTTTTTTGTTGTTGTTTTATTTTTTACCTACCTCTTTTTTGGGTGCATCAATCTTCAAATAAAAAGACTCCTTAATTTTGAAGATTAGAATTGTGTTATGGGTCTATCCCTAAAATTAAGATGAGAATAGAGGAGAATGAAGTAAACATTTCCCACTTAGCTTAGAAATGGCTCATCCTGGATTTAATGGAAGAACCCTTCTTTATTGAAAATACAGTACCAAACATAATTGTGTAAGGAATTCCATGCAGGAGGAAGAAATGTATAGATACTGTATAAACACACAGCATCTGATACATTTTTGAAAACTCAAAAATTTTAAGTAAAGTTAGTGGAACTGCTCAAAAGGAAGATATACATTTTGTCTGAATTTGAGAGGTAGTGGTATGGGAGAGCAAGACCTCAGTGGGTAAAAGAGGTGGTAAGAACAGGAGCATGAGTAAATGGCAGCAGCTCTATGCGTGTGGCAGAAGCCATTTATTCCTGCCATCATGCATACTGAGAACAGTACATGCTGTAAACAGCAATGGTGGTGGATAAGATAGCTATGCCTGTTCAGCTCAGTTCTCCCATCCCCTGCAGCCCCTTAGTTAATGCCTTACTAGGATCCATGCTATTATTCATGTACACTGTTCCCCGCTGCCCCTCATGTGATTGCTTTCTTGAACTGTGTTTCCCTCCTTGCTTCTGCATACTTTACATTGTATGATAATAAAACCAAGAGTCCACCCAGACTCTGGGCTTCACCTCGGAGCCTGCACTCTTGCCCTTTGCCTGGTGGTGCAACCCCTCCGGGCCTCTCTTTGTTCCAAATTATTGGACTCTGAGTAATCATTTTGTCTCTTGATAAGTGCACTGCGTGGTATGGTGGGAACTATGTCTGGACCAATAACTTTCACTGCTCTAATTGTCTCTACCTTCTAAAATATTTGGTCATGGTATTTGGATCTAAATCAGATGCCTTCTGAATTCCACATCTCTTGTTCCTCATTTTGTATCCAAATCATTCAGTCAATTTGAAACTTGCTAGTGTTGGGACAGTTACTCCTCTATTCCATCCATAAATTTTTATGGAGTCTTAAAAATGTCTGTCTGTTTAACTCTATAAAAACATGATCATCTTGGGGAGCCTGAGTGGCTCTGTGGGTTAAGCATACAGGTCTTGATTTTGGCTTAGGTCATCATCTCAGGGTTGTGAGATTGAGCCCCTCTTCAGGCTCCATGCTGGGCATGTAACCTGCTGAAGATCCTCTTGCTTTCCCTCTGCACCCCCCCCAAAAATCATCTTTATAATCTGCTTTACTTAAAATTTATTACTTTTATTTTAAGTACAGAGTTAATTTTTTTTAAAGCTGGTTCATAGCTCATTTTTATGAATGCTGTAAATCTTCTATCCTGTGGTTGGTTTTCTGACAACAGTATTTACATATGTTAATAATACAGTTCTCAAAGAAAAATTGTCATTTTATAAAAATAAACACCATAGCTAGGTTGATATGCCTCAAATCATAGGTATCTTGTGGTTTTACCATAAGATAAGCTGATATCTATATTATATCAGTAATACTAGAAATTGGAATGGAAAAAGAGGTTGCAAAATAGCTTACTAATTTCAAGTATTTCAATGGCATCCATTATGTATTTTTTTAAAATATGTATTTATTTTAGAGAGAGAGAGATAGAGTGCATGGGGGAAAGGGAGAAAGAAAATCTCATGCAGACTCCCCACTGAATGTGGAGCCTGATGTGGGGCTCCGTTTCATAACCTTGAGATCATGATCTGGGCCAAAATCAAGAGTCAGGTGCTTAAGCAACTGAGCCACTCAGGTGCCTGTTATGCATGTTTTGACTTAACCTTATTTCTGGGGCATTGCTGTTTATCTTTCTCAGTTTTATCCTATCAACTGGCCAAATTCAGTGATTGAGACTTAGCTGGCACAGTCTCTGGCTCTGAAATGACAGTGTACTGGGATGAATATGGACTGGAAAGCAATAGGCTCAGAGACTCTTTCCCAATCCTGTTAAGGCAGGAGTGGAGAAAGGACCGGATATGGATTTGAAGAAATTTTGTATGCATAGCAGAAGATACTGAGAAACTGTCTAGCTACATGAAATAAAATATCAATCCACGTTAATGAAAGTAATATGTGTTTTATGTAGCTCAAATAAAAATGAAATTCTGAGATTTTCTGAATATATTAGAGCAAGTTAATATAATTTCCCCTTCTTATTTCTGAAACTAAATTTTAAGCCATGATACCTACTTCCTTCATTTAATTTTTAAGCATTTATTATCCTTCAGATATCACCAGTACTGTGTAAAGCACATAAAATATATATTTAATTATGTTTATAATTTTAAAAGAACACAAAAACAATTGTATTCTTTCCAAGATAGAAAAGGGATATCTGTGTAGAATATGATTTCTCTCCCAAGTAAAGATGAAATGCACATCATACCATTCGTTTTCTTAAGTTTACCAAACATGGTCAGTGCATGTTGGCACAAGAGCTGGTTTCACGGGGGTTAGAGGCTAAATTCTAAGGGTAGCTGCTTACTTGTCCAACAATGACTTGTGAGTATTGAGTAGGCCAGCACCACTATGGGCAATAAATTATGGGCCTACTTACATCAATTTGTGAAGACGCTTGTTTGATTTGCTTTTCATATGTTCAATTCACAAGATGTGAATTGAAGAGATTTTCATAAAAACCATTATGCAGATATATTAAAGGAGATAGACTTAGTATTCTAATTCTAATTCTAAGCTGCTAAGACTTAGTATTTAATACTGCATATTAATTTAGTATTTTTTAGAACCCCAGAAATTTGAAAATATTAATCAATAACTGAAAATTTGCTGAGTAAAATATTCCCTTATATCACTTTCTCTCTGATTCACCTAAACATGCAGAACACAGGCAGTGAAAGAAAGGCATGAACTGATGCTGCTTATTTAAAGACTAATGGAAAACTCATAACTTCAAATCTCTGGCTGTGGCAGGCTTAGCATTAACCTTTTTGGTAATATAGTGTCAGCGTAAATGAGGGAAGGGGCCATAGAAACACATAGGTGAAATGAAACAACCAACACAGTGGTTTCAAGGCTTTTCGGTTTCTTTCCCTTTTGTAAATAATGAAATTCTCTTCCTCTCCATCTATATACTGGAGTTAAGTTCATTGAAAAAGATAACAATAGGTTCTATAATAACAGTATATTTTAAAGTCATTCCCAGGAAGAGATTTATAAATACATACTTTCACTTGCTTTTTCAGTGAACTCATTGCGAAGCTATACTAAAACATAATGGCATTGACATAATGGCACATATTGCATTAATGCTGAACCATATTTCCCTCAGATTTGCATGTAATATCATTTTGTCATAATTTCTAGACTTGAAAATGTGTCATAACTGGCTATCTCCCAGGAACTCTGGACTCACACATAGTGTGATGAGAATAAGAAAATATTTAATTGGCCAATAATTACTCAGCTGTCCTTTGTTTTTCTATGTAGTTTTTTGGACACAGCCATATACTCTGGGGCAACCTAAAAATAAAGGTTAATTTGTACTTAATTTACAACCATGCCCCGTGTCTGACCAGAATTTACATCAAACAATGAAATGCACTTCAAATAGATTTTCTGTATGAGAAGCTGAAGGAATAAAGAGGTTCAAAAAAGATGAATAGATAAAATGCACTGGGGTGTATTTGCTTCTTTGTATGTAATGTGCACAAACCAACCTGATTTTCATTTTAAGACATTCTGATATTGATTGCTTTGTACTGGAAAAGCATACTGTGTTATGCAGTTTTCCATGGAAATAATCCCTGCCTTAAGGGTTTACAGCTTGAACATTCAGAACTGTCCAACCAGTACAATTGAGACATATGCAGTTTAGCAAGCTGACTGGAAAAAAGCTGGCACTGAACTCTCAGTTAAGATCCTGCGTCAGCACCATGGACACAGGCACAAGCAAGGATAATCTGTTCCATCTGTGACAGAACCAATGAACTTGGAATTAAAGACAACTAATAGATTTTCAGTTATTTAATATTAAACATAATATTAAACTGAATAAAAGACAGTGAGATATTAGTGTCCCTGTTCTTACCATGGTTTATTTTTGCATAAAATCAAAGTTTCTAGTTCATTTTTTAAAAAGAAACTGATTCTGAGATTATTAAAATGTTAGGTTTTTCAATAGGTTTTTCAACCTAGTCAGGTTAAGTCTGTCTTTATACTCACATTTTTTTCTTCTGAAAATATTCTTTGTGGGGAACTTCAAATATCAAAATGGCTGTTGGTGGGTTTGAGGGATTCAGCAAGAGTAAAAGAAATACATTTTCTTAAAGTATGTTTCATTTAATCACTAGAAATGATTTATTTAATGAGTTTCAAAACTTTTGACTGTATACAGACACTCTTAACAGTCATATTTCATATGTATAATATATCTGAATTCATAAAAAAGTATGAAATGTTAACAATGACATTGAGTAATAAGAAAAAGCCTCGATTTTTGAATACTAGATATAATAAACATATTAAATAGACCCATTCTGATGACAGTACAAGATAAAAAAATGAACAATGCCGAATAAATTTACATTGTTTGTAAGCATGCCTGATACTTTACATACATAATGCAAGGATACTGAATCCCTTCATGCCAATGTCAGGAGTAAACATGCTTGATTAGAATTTAGAAATTATTTTATATAGAAACTATAAATAGATATGTGCTTAAAATGTATATAGTAAATGTAGTACAATTTTGTTTCTAATTTTATAAATAAAGATCTATACTTGATCTAAGGATTTAACTTCTTTTTAAGGCTTTTTGATTTGTTTTCTTAAAATTTTTCAGAAAATATAGTTCATTTTCCAAGTAATAATTCCATCGGAAACCTGTCCAAATTACATATCTTGGTGCTCTCCATCTTTTCTCCTGAGGACAATTATTTTTTAAAAAATGGTATTGAAAAGAACATAACCAAACTATCATAAAATGACTACTTATTAAAAATATGATGTGAAGCCAAGTAGATGAGGTGTAGACAGGTGATATTTAAAAGAATAATCACTTATTCTCTACTAAAAGTAATAAAAAATTGCTTTATAAAAGTTGACAAAAGAAAATTATAAAAAAAAAAGATGTAATCAACCACATTAGGAGTAGCTTTTAGTAGAGTTTCAAAAGATACCAAATTATATATATCCAGGCAAAAGATGTTCAAAAGTTCTTGAGTGAATAACTGAAATCCTACTTAAACTTCAAATAAGAAAAATGTATTCCTGAGAAGTAATGCAGCTATCCTCAAGGAATGCATGCTCCCGCTATCTCCACATAATAGCAATGCAACATCTGGTTAACTACGCTGTCCCTAGTCAAGTCAGGCTCTTTTCTATCTCTCCCTTCCTCCATCCTCCCATTCCCACCACAGCCATAACTGAACCAGCACAAGCCTTGTCCTGTTGTGGTGAGCATCCCTTCCCAAGCATGGGGGAAGATAAAACAAATGATTCCTTTTTGCAGGTAGGCTGCCAGCCTAAAGAACCAAGTGAGGAGTTGGCTGAGCCACAAGAAAGAATGTATTTCCTCTCACATTAGATGTGACTCTAGATATTTGACACGAGGTCCCCTTTCATTGCCCAACTAAGGAAACTCACTACAACAGTTGATAGCAATATTTGCTTTCTCAAACTTTGTTGTTGTTGCTTTCCTCTCCAAAACTTTAAGAGAAAGTAAGGCTTTCCCATCTCAGTTGTGTGACTGAATGAGGACAGGTACTGTAGCAGTCTCAGCTACCATAAGTCACACTCATGAGAGCTTTTGTTCACTGGACTTTCATCACAGATGTCAGCATTCCCCCTGTTATCTAGCCCAAAGCAGGATGACCTTCCCAGAAGCAGGCCATTTGATTCCTATTACTTTTTGTGCATTCTCCTGCTTCTGACACCAGAACAGTATTCTGGTTTAGAGCTCTTGAAATTGATACTACTGGGATAGGTGTTACTATAACAAAAGCAAGGCACAAAGCCATTGTGAAATCTTCATGCTGGGATTAGAAAGGAAGCGGGTTGTATCTGTATTCACTTTGTTATTCAAATAGTGTTTTGGACATATCTTTCTCCTCTCCTGCAGTTCAAAACTCTCCAGATAAAGGCAAGGACAAAGCAAAGCCTTGCACTGGTTTCTGAGGTGTTCAGTTGCAGTAAGATGGCCTCTCTAGAAATGTGAATATGTTGTTTCTGAACTAGATACCTGTGTGTCCTTCTGTGTTTTTCTTTAGTATGGATTTGTTTTTCCAGTCCAGAACATGTCAACTTACATATATTTTAAGTTAGCCCAGATGTTAAAAATAATAGTGCTATATTTTCATGGCAAAAATATTTTTTATTTTCTATTTTTTCCTGATTTTGAGATTTCTGTCTCAGATGCTTTCATTGAAAATTCAGATTCCTATGGGGAGTATCCCCTAATTCTGTTCTCCAGGTTGGAAGCTGACCAGTGACCAGCCATACGCATGTCAACCATACTTCAGTGGAGGTTTAGAGAAGGCTGTCAGTCCCACTATGCTGTAAGACTTGTATAACCCAGATACCACACAAAATGATATTCTATGAAGAGACTTTGAGTTATCTCTTTAATATAATTACTATAAATCTGCTTTGTTATTTTTCTACAACTCCCCCTTAAAATGGCGATTTATTTGCTACATCTGCTGGAAACACAGCTGTCACTATTATTGTCCCCTGTCTTGTCAAAATTTAATGGAAGCCTGCAGTGTACCAGGTAATATGCAATATATTGGGGTTTAAAAGGAAACAAAATTTAAAATATCTCGTTTTTACAGAGCTCCTGTCTAATAAGACACATAGAAAAGCAAATAAGCTATTATAAAGTAGTACCGTAAATGTTCTCATGAGGGAAATAGAGGTGTTTTACTTAAAAAGTGCTGATCTTAATACACAAAAATATTTACTAATACACCATAAACTTTACCTTTTCTTATATTGTTGCTTGATTTGTCTGATTCATTCAGGTTTTTACCAGTAGTAAGAACTTCATAAATTTCTAAGTAGCTTTAGCTCTGTGATGCACTGAGATTTCAAACCACAGATTCCCTTCACAAAAAGTCACATTGATTACTTGTTATTCCATGCCCATCCAAACAGGATTTAAACTGCCACAGTGACCTTTGCCTCATCTTATTTGACTATGTTTTAAAACAGATTGATTGTTTTGTTTACATATGGACAAAGATGGTCTAGGCCATGACAGGAAGAATTTCATTAATTTGCATCTTTATGGGGAAAGTGCTGAATAATAGAAGTTATCTGTATCAGAGAGCAAAAATGGAGAAGAAAAAAATGAAGAGGGAATTTAATAGGAGAACAAAGATACATGAAGTAGAAGGAAAATCAAAGTGTTAAAAAGTTGAATATAAGACCGTTTCTATGGTAAGCTTCCTCTTCCCTTCCATGAACAGAAATGTAACTAAAATGAACCGTCCTGAAAGCTGATGAGTCAGGAAACCAATTAAAAAACAAATGTTTAAAAGAGAGAGCAGTTTAGACACAACGAAATAGAAGAGGCAAGAAATTAATTGTTTTAATAACAAAAGAAGACTAACAAAGGAGAAAGTCAATTAGAAGTCAGATAAATTAAATTCTAAATAACTTAATAAACAAAAGCCAAGTTCTAATGCTGTTGTGGGCAAGTTATTGGCTTTTAAAAGATGTCCTTGGGAAATATTTCATCATTGTGGTACTTACTATTTCTGAGAAACAACATGGGGAAGTTGTTTTTGGTTTTGGTTAACTTCTGAAAGGGTACAGATATCTCTGTCCCTGAAGTGAAAGCTCTAACAGACAGTCTTCTGCCTTGTAACCAAGGTTTTGTTTTTGTTTTTGTTTTTAATTAAACACATTGTAAGCACTGATATGTATTTTTAGGATTAATGTCCAATGAATTTGTGGCAAAATAATTTATTGAAATATCCATGTATGTTTTATTCTGTTTCAAATAACTGAAAGTAGGGTGGTGAAGGATTAGAAGTGCAATTTCTTTTTAGTCTCAGTCCTTCCTGCCTCCATCCTACAGGGAAAAAAGTGGTGGTATGCACAATAACTTGAGCATCCGTTGTCCTCAGGGACATAATTAAGTGGCCTTTGTTGAATAAAATCTTAGAATGTGGGAGACAAGTAACACATTTTTCATGAGGAGGAGAAGGCTGTGGGTCTTAAAGACTAAGAGATCATGAGAATTTGGAGAAGCTTCCCTCAAGACAGGAATATTTCAGTCAACACAGGAAAGGACACAGGACTTGGAATCTGAATAGAAGTACAGACCTTTGCACATATATCACAGTTAACCTGCCTCTGTAAAGTGACGGAAATGTGGATATCATGCTAAAGTAGTGGAATCCTGTAAAGAAATAGCTCTGAGATTCCTATTGACTAAAGGGTTCATTCAGGGAGCCAGAGCTCTCAGCCCTGGCAAACTGAAATCCCCACCAATCTGACCACATGATTGGAGCAGAGTTAAATTGACTTAGAGAATGAACAATTTTCTCAACCAAGTTACCACTAAAAGGGCAGGCTTTGTTGACCTTATGGATTAGGTTTATTAATTCCCATTATTATATGACCTCATAACATTCCACTTTTATAGTCATGGTCACAAATAATAATTTATATTTATGTGGCTTGGTTAATATGTCTTGATTCCAAGAATGCAGGCTTTGTGAATGTGGATATCATGCTTCTTTTTTTCACCTTCTAGACCATAGAAATCCCATAATAAAAGACAAATTAATGAATGTCCACTGTAGTGTATATTCAAGCCCACCAAAAGTCATATGGGAAAAAATTCTTCTCATAAATATTTTCTAGATAAACTCATGCTGGGTATATGGATTAGACATAATGATTGGATTTTCAA
>ML103841.1:0-26677 GCA_003697995.1 Taxidea taxus jeffersonii | reverse complement strand
AAACTCATGCTGGGTATATGGATTAGACATAATGATTGGATTTTCAAATTTAGATAAAACATTCAAGAGAAAGGTGATTCAAGAAGTGTCTTTCAATAAAATCTCGCCATTTCCCACAACATGGACGGATCTTGAGGACTTAGGCTAAGTGAAATAAGTCAGAGAAAGACAAATACCGTATGGGGTACCACTTATTGTGGAATCTAAATAAACAAAATCCAGTTCTGAAAATGTAATATACAGCATGGTACCTGTACTTAGTAACACTATATTGGTATCTGAATGTTGCTAAAGTTTCTCATCATAAGAAAAAAGACTTCTGTAACTCTGTATGATGACAGATGCTAACTAGACTTAATGTAGTGGTTGTTTTGCAATATATCCAAGTATTGAAGCTTTATGTTGTTCACCTAAGCTAATATAACCTGAGCCAATTATACCTCAATTTACAAAAAAAGAAAGAAAGACACAAGAAAGACAGAACTTGGTGAAGTTTGTGCTGCTGATGATCTTCAGAAGTGCAGTAGGCCCTTCCAGCCATGCAGTTAGGCATGTGCCTTCCATGCACTCTCTGTTGGTAGTGCAGCATTTTGTATTTTTTTTCTTTTAAAGTCCCAAACTCAAGAGACTAGAAGAAAAATATGTATGTATTATGTATGTATGTGTATATATAAATTTTTAAACTAGTGAGAGTAGCATATAGTTTATATATTGGGTTAAACGTGAAAAAAAATTTAAAATTAATCTCTTAAAACTGTAGGATAACGCAGCAAATTGTAGCACAGTAAGAAACCTCAGTTTATGGAGTCAGGTAAAGGGGATCAAGAAAGTTATCCAGATAATATGAGTTTCTCCTTTGTTCCTTAGTTAGTTTCCTGGCCACATGTGTGAGGTATATGATAATGGAAGTAGAGGTTGCAACAGAGGTCCTGATGCATTCTTCTGGTTTGTGTTCTCAGAGTGTTAACAGCATTGACTATAGTGCTCGCTTCAGCAGCACATATACTAAAAAAAACAGCATTGACTATAGGACTGCACTTTTCTCTGCCACCCAACCAGCAATGAAGGTTATTAAAAAAAAAATGTTGGCAATTTAATAAGTATGTAATTCACTCATATAGTAAGGCAGTTCTACCAGCAGCAATTAGTGAGAATGAAATGTTTCCACTTGTTAGCTACTATATATTGTCTTATATAATGCAGATTGCATTTGTCCAGCCAAGTATGATTTTAACTTCCAACTCAAATAAATGTGATAATTTTGGCAATTTATTTAACCTCTCAGTGCTTCAGTTTTCTCACTTCTAAAATGGGTATTTCGAGTGAAACATGATTCTGAGGAATAACTTAATATGTAAAATTATATAAAATTATATGTGTGTGTATATATACATATATATGACGTCAGGGTGTGACACATAGAAAGCGCTCAAGAAATGGTAGCCAGTAGTAATAATAATGATTAGTCCTCTATTATGTCCCAGGGATTTTTCTTATATATTTAAATTAATAATCTGGATTTGAATTTATTATCAGCTTTAATGCAATCTATAGTTTTCCCTTTAATTTTAGTTTGGCTCTGTTTCATTTGTAGAAGTTTGCTAGAATTGCCCTATTGATTCTTTTCCTGTGTGTTTTCTTTGATTACTTGAGAAAGTTGTGGTTCTTCCATAGGTCTAATAAATCCTCTAATTTATAATCTTCATTTTGTAAGAAAAACTGATACTTAGTTAAGTTCAGGTGGATGAGGTTAGACAGTACAGAGATATGCAAAAGGTTTTTCTTGGTGTGCCAGAGGGGCCTTTGAAAGTATCTTTTCTTGTGATGCTATGGACATTCTTAGGGTATTTGAGAAAAAACACTGAGCTACCAAATCCCACACATGTTTACAAATAAAAATAAATAAGACATGCTATCTAGCCAGTGATCAAACATTAATTGACCATATAGTATCGACTCTCTCATCTATGATTGGATTTCCCATGCTTGTTATGGGAGCAGGGACTATTCTGATGTAGATTTTGAATCTTGGATTTCATGGAGGAGAAATGTGCATTTGGATTCACCATTTGTCACTTCAGATGTATGCTCCATCATTTGCCGCGCAACTCTGAGCTTCAGGAAGCAGATTCTAAGACAGCATCCCTTGTCCTCCTTTTTGTTGGATTCACTTAGTTGAGTCTTCTAGAAGGAGATCAGAGGGCAGAGCAGAGAGAGATCAGTGTAGCTCTTCCCACAGCTCCCTCCCTCACAAGCTGCTGGGAGGTGACAGTCATGTCCTTCACCCAAACCACATGCTCTCTTATTCCAGCTACAACCTTCTCACCTTGTCTCTTTGACTGCCAGGCAGTAATTTTTCCAAATGTTGATGGTGCCAGGGTACTTCACCATTCATTGTTAGTTTCCCGGAACCTTGGTCCCCAGCTTAAACCCCTTTAACTAAACATACTTCAGTGTAAAAAATAAAACTGCAGGAGCAGGGGGCAAGAATGTGCTGCCAACTTAATCAAGTAACAAACCTAGTCACTTGACCTGAAATGCATAGCTCAGATGCTCCTTCCGAGATGGACTTCTTCGGAATGCTGTCAGCAGAGAGCCTTCACCTCTTGGTCCTTCCAGGATTTGTCTCACTGGCAGTGTGCTTAGCCTACCTCTTCTTGCTTGGTGGTAGAGCACTGGCCATGTTGACTCAACTCAGGACAAACCCGAAAGGCATTCTGGTTTCAGAGTTTCTTCATGGGATTAGAAGAGATTAGAAGAGGCAGCTCTCATACTTGAGTTGCATCTCAGTGTCTATCTGCCTGCCTCTCCATCTTTCAGTCCCCTTCCATAGTGTTGATCCATAGCCCTTCTAATAAACACCCTGCATGCCAAGCTCTGTCACAGAATGTGTATTATCATTTAACTTTCCACTGCATCTTTTCTTTTCTATAAATAGTGTTTTTAATGAAGGGGATCATAAACTGAATTTCAAAATATTTTGGTGGGTAACTTAGCAAAGTAAGAAAAGACAGTGGTAATAGTGCAGGCAAAACAGTCATTTAAATATAAAGTAGCCTATGGTTTATATACTTATACCACTTTTTATTATAGCATATAATTTTATATTTTGCCTCTGGAAAAAGCACTGAAGATTTTATAGAGAAGTGTTATGGATTCCACATGGTGATGCAGCATTAGGTTTAAAAATGTATGTACATAGAGATACCAAGAAATTTATCTATCAAAAAGAAATCAACTACCTGCCCTAAAATGTGACCCAGATATAAGAAACAATCTAGCTGGGCTGACGATCAAGTTGATGTCCTCTGACATTTTTATTTTAGTTCTCCCTGAAAAAGTGTCCTATTTTTCAGTTTTTAAGATGTGGAGAAATTTCATTTACTGTTTCTCACAGTGAAGAAAAAAAAAAAAGGAATGAATCAAAGATACACATAATTTGATGATTTGGTAGTTTCATACATTCCTTTAATTTTTTACAGGCTATATTTTTACACACTCATATCGAAATGAAGTCATGTGCATGAATTTCCCTCTACTATATGTAAGTTGTTCATAGATTATAACATTATATAAATCTTCAGTTCATAACATGTTCCTAAAACAAACATGTACTGAACAAAGTAAATTGGAAAATAGTTCCTTTTCAAGGCTCCAGGTCATGAAACTTTACCATTGTTTAACGGATTATTTTAGCTCAGCTGTAACTAAAGTCCTTTGGAAGAATTATAAAGTGTTCATTGGGACCCTTTCTCCACTTACCAGACTTCCTGCAAGAAAATAAAATAACTCAAATTACCACTTACCTTTAAAGTGCCTGTTCTCTCAGTTTGACTACTTGTGGAAGAATAGGTTTTTTTAGCTGATTTTTTTAAGATGTTATTTATTTATTTGACAGAGAGATCACAAGTAGGCAGAGAGGCAGGCAGACATAGAGTGAGAGAGGGAAGCAAGCTCCCTGCTGAGCAGAGAGCCTGATGTGGGGCTCGATCCCAAGACCCTGAGATCATGACCTAGGCCAAAGTCAGAGTCTTAACCTACTGAGCCACCCAGGCACCCCGGTTTTTAGTTGATTTAAATGACAGTCCAACCATCTTTCTCTCTAGGCTATCTAAGAGAAAGCTAGATACTAGTTAGAGAAGGTATTCTTTGATGATGATTCCTAGGAGTTCTGGTGAATTTCTCTGTCCCTTTTGGGGTGGAGGTGAACTTTCTACACCCCCAGAATCAAATGAAGAAGGCTCCAATGAACCCATCTATAAAGTCAGAAGCATTCTTGCAAGAATGTGCAATTGCATCACACTCCCCAGAAACAAACCCTCAATGGCTTCCCTCCATACCTGAAGATAGAACAGAGAATTATGAAGGAGCATGCCTTATATCCTGCAGTTTTTAGGACAGAAAGACACTGCCCACTTGTCCCTTAGAGACCGGTAAAGGTTCCACACTCGCTGGAATAGCTGACAATGACCTGGCTGGAAGAGAGAAGTACACAGTTTTCAAACTGCATTTTTCCATATACAGTTCAAGACTTAAGAATTCTATCAAGATGTTGTAGAGGATATCAGGCTGACATGTCTTGCAAGAACTTCACCAGGAAACCTGGAGCAAGAAAATCTTGTGTACCATCAGGGAAAGGAGCTAAGCAGTTGTCACAGGAATTCTACCCGAGTTTGCACAGCACAATCAGGAAATGACATTGTGAAGAAAGCTTGAGTGGAACAAAGAGTACGCCAAAAAGCTAAAAATCCATTCAATGAAATAGCTGGCGTTTGGAAACTGGAAGGGCCAAGGTCATTCAACAGCCAAAGGAAAACTACAAGGAGCAAAAAGGCTTTAAGACAAAAGAAAAAGATAGTTTCCCCTTTTACGTCATAGGTTCTCAGGCTATCAGGTTATAGTTTAGTCTGCATTAGGTTGCAAAAGAAATTTTGAGCTGTATTTGAACATAAAGGCTTTATTTTGTATTGTTTTGTTGTACTTTTTTTTAAAACCACATCAAAAAATACTTTGATTGCTTACAGAACATCAATAATATGTGGTATAGTCTTACTTCCTTTGTTAGCAGTGAAAATACTGCAGTCTACATCGACGGGGTTCAGTCTTACTAAACACATAATCATTTTGATATGTGTTTTTCATTAGTAATGTGATGCTTTTGGGGGCAGCAGAAAACTATTTTTAAAGATATGCTAAATGATTCTTGGCTTTAAAAAACAAAACTATATGGCAAATGTTGAACATGAAGTTTTGATTACTGTAGATAATTACATGTATGAAAATGTCAAAAATGTAGGTCACTACCTGAAATGCTCTCCAATTCTATAGCTAGAAAATCTGAAGGAGTTCATCCAAAAGCTAAAGCCAAGGGGCACCTGGGAGGCTCATTTAGTTAAAGAGCTGACTCTTGATTTCAGCTCAGGTCATGATCTCAGGGTACTGGGATTGATCCCTGCTTCTGCCTCCATGCTTAGTGGGGAGTCTCCTTAAAGAGTCTCTCTTTCCCTCTTCCTCTGGCTCTCCTACCTCCCCAAAATAAATAAGTAAATACTCCTAATTTTTTTTGTTTTTTAAAGATTTTATTTATTTATTTGTCAGAGACAGAGAGAGTGTACAAGCAGAGGGAGCAGCAGGCAGAGGGGGAGCAGACTCCCTGCTGAGCAAGGAGCCCAGTGTGGGGCTTTGACCTGAGCTGAAGGCAGATGCTTAACTGACTGAGCCACCCAGGCATCCCAATAAATAATTTAAAAAATAAATAAATAAAATCTAAAGCAGAGAGAGAGAGAATATAACTATGTGTGAAACTTTGTGAGCTACAGCCTACTAAAGGCAGATGGCTTTCAGATGATGAATTTTTTTTTTTTTTTTTTTGACAGAGAAAGAGATCACAAGTAGGAAGAGAGGCAGGCAGAAAGACAGGGGGAAACAGGCTCTCCACTGAGCAGAGACACCCGCCTCCATGTGGGGCTTGATCCCACGACCCTGAGATCATGACCTGAGCCACCCAGGTGCCCCAGATTATGGCTTTTTTATTTCTGTGTAAATATCTGGAATTAAAGAAGACAAAAATATTTACCTTTGTAAATTGTTAGCATTTTCCTACCTGAAATGATGTTTGTCTCTTGGTGAGTGTTGCTTTTTCTTTTATCACTTGGAAAAGAATGAAGTGGTACATGAGTAGAGGAGTAAAGTGTTTTTTCTAAATTTTAGGAAATCCTCACATGGAAAGTAGACTATTTTATTCAGTTAACTTGTATCAGCAAATTGTTTGAAAGTACTTTTATATATTGCTTAAATTCTTTTTAATGTTGCTTACATTTTTGAGTATGAAGGAAGATTTTATGTATTATTCTGGAATCTCAGTTTTAAATCACAACCAAGAAAAATGATGAAGAGGGGCAAAGAATTTATTAACTAATATAATTGAAAAATTCACTTGTCTGAAATCAGATGCTCAAATAATGCGCCACAAGAGTGTTCGCTCCTACTCTTTATCCAAGGGAGAGAGATAACATCATTATTATTCATGATCAATTTTATTCATGACAAAATTGCAGTTCATCAATATGGAAAATGTCACAAAATAACAATTTGGAGAATTTAACATACACTCAAGTCTTTTCAATCTTTATATGATTTTGTATTGCTCTTCACTGAAAACACACGTATGTACATATATATATATGTGTACATGTACACATGCATATATATGGGTGTGTATTTAATGCATGTAAAAGAATAGAAAAATATTCGTATAGTTTTATAATTTTTTCTTCCTTGATGTAAGCATTAGATATCATTTGGCTCTTGATAAGGAAAAAAAAAAAAACAGCATGTTTACATCCTCTGTTAATTACCACTGTGAAAATGTAAAATATTTTTTAATCTGTGTAACTCATCTTTTTATATTCTACCATGTCATAAGCATCCATTAATGTGAGTGTTGAAAGCAGAGCCAGTGCATTCAGGAAATATACAAGACAATCTTTTGGGAAAATTGAAAAAATATTAAGTACTTCTACTTATGTTTATTATTGTCCATAATAACACTTATTATAGGTGAAATACTTTTATGATAGGTAAATATAGATCATTTACATTTGATGTTTAATTATATTACATATAGGAACTGTGACTGGCTCTAACTTAATTTTTATGCCAGGCTCTCTGGTCACATGGAATATTTAAGGTATTCTCATGCAGAAGTGGGAATTCCTTGGAGACCTTAGGGGTTCACACTGTTACCCTCACTTGCTTTTTTGTTTCAGCTTATTGCAGACTGCTGTAGTTTACATGCACCTAGAAAAATAGGTTTAAAATTTGTCATAATTTTGGGTTTTTCCCCCTTTTTCAAGTAAATCAGTTGCATAGTTCTATTTTCAATCCGTTCCTCATGAAGTTATTTTGATTACCAAAGGCTCCTTTCTGGTTTAGTGTTGTATTTGTTTTGATTTGGTTGCTCTTCATCCTGATCCCTGTTTCTACTCTTCTGGGAATGGCCAGCAATCCCTGTACCAAGGGATGAAAGATTACTCCAGACTTTGCTGTGAAAGGGAGAGGACACGGGGGTCAAGGCTCAGAGACCAAAACCCTTTGCTCTTCTTTGCTCCCGCCTTTTTTGGTCCTTCAGGGTAATCACAAATCCTTATCGCTGTTTCTCAAGCACGTGATGTGTGACAAGGGGTCTTACTGAAACAAAGAGGGTCTGTTTATGGGAAATATACGATATGCTAATCTGTGTGTTCCAGGAGTTCTGCTAAACATAGCCTAAGGGACAATGCATACATCTCCTAGATCACAGGGCAGCTGTTTAAGCTAAGAAAGCTGTGGGGAAGGCAACTCCCCAGGGGCATTTCAGCCCTGGAGGGGTCACACAGACCTCTGCATTCTAAAGGCCCAAGCACTTCTTGAAACCTTCTTTGCCTTCCTGTGGCCTGTTACATTTTAGCAAGCCAGGTATTATGGCTGATCTCATGCTTTACATTAACCCCAACACTACCTGTTTAATGTAAATACTTAAATGTATATATTCTTTTGTATTCTGTGGGATGTTCTTTTGTGTATCTGTCCCATGCTATAAATCTTGTGTAACGTTTTTGTTACTTTTTTCCATTCAACATGGCACTTTTATGTTCTGCCTATGTTGCTACACATAATTATTTTTTATTGCTTCTAACTAGAATGATCACTCCAAAATTTGCATCTACTACATTTTACCTATTAATTCCCTCCCTAACTGACATTTTAGGTTTGTTAAAATCCATATGATTCCATCAATGAATCCATGAACCAATCAATATTTAGATACATAAATTAAAAAGTGTCTCCCAAAACCATTTTCATGCATTCCCTTTATTATTGTACATAAGAATTTCTAAAAGTTGTGTGCCAGCACCAGGAATGGGGTTGCTGGATCATGGGCATATGAAACACTTAATTTTACTAACAACTCCCAACATGTTTCTTGTAAATGCTGCAGGTGCTTATACTTCCCTTAGCAGTGCCTGATAGTTTCTGGATCACCTATTTACCACCCCTTGCAAGTATAAGCTTCCTCTCTCTCTTTTTTTTTCCATTCTTATGTGCATAAATATATTTCATGTGTTATTTGAATTTAAGATTTCTAGTGTGTTTCAAAATTCTGCTTCTGTGGATTGTCTAGGTGTGCCTCTGCTCATTTTTTACTTGATTTTTTGTTCCATTCCTGTTGAGTTTTGGGAATTTATTGTCTACTCTAAGTGGTAATCACTAGTCTGTCTTAGGAATTGAGAACTTTTCTGTATCTATTTTCTTTATTTTTGGTGTTCTTCATTGAATAAAATTCCTACTTTTGATAGCAAAATACCCACTGACTTTTTTGCTTTAATTTATATTCATTTGGGGTTATTTTGAAGAAGGCAATCCTTTTTCTTTACCTATTGTAATGATCATATGACTTTCATGTTTATTCTTTAAGTCTAGTAAGTTGAATGAATTGATAGTGAAAAATTAAAACAACTGTGCACTTCTGAAATAATCTACTTTATGTTGTACTTGGTTTTTTATATATTCCTGGATTATATCATCTAATATTTTGTTATAGATGTTTACATCTGTATTCATAGGATAGTTATCAATTGATCATTCGATTGATAAATAGAAATCTATTTGAAATTCTCTTTGATTTCATAATCAATGTAATGACAGCCTCTAAAAGTGAGTTGATAAATATTTCCTCCTTCTCTAAATAGTCTTTAAATGTTTGATGAAATTCACCAATGAATTGATTGCAGTGTGGCATATTCTTTTCAATAATTTTTTTCATAATGAATCTAAGTTTTATGTAGATATGAGGATAGATAAAATTATAGATACAGTGGGTGCTTATGTTTGTTTTTTCTATATGTTCATTTTGGTCTGTCAATTACACTTAAAGTATTTGAAACTCTGTTAATTAGGCCCATCACCATTTATGATAGTTTTCTCTTTATCATTAATTTTTTTATCATGTATAATCTTCCTCTACCTCTGATAATGCTACTTCTCTTAGAATCTATATTGGTTGATAATATTGTTTTATTCTTTTTTTGGTGCGTAGTGTTTGGTAGAGTTCTTTCGTCTATCTACTTTCAACTAGTTTGTTATTACACATACAGAATATGTCTCCTGTAGATAAAATATACCTTTATTATTAGGTTGATATCTTCTGTCTTTTATTGAAATGCTTCATACATCATGTAATGTTTGTCTGCATTCTTGCTCTCTTGTGTACTGGGTTCCCCCAATCTTTGTTACTTTATTGTTCGTTTTTTGACTCATTTTGCATGACTCAAGTATTTATTTTAGAATTCCATTTTATCTACTTTCTTGGATTGAAGTTTTGCCATGTTTACATTTTAGTGACTATTCTAGGCATTACAATATCTACTGTTAATTATTACAATCTACCTCCAACTGACAGTATAGCTCCTCTTGCATAGGTAAACAGACTTACATATCATGTACACAACTCTTTCCTTTGTCCTTAACATATCATAGTTAGTTGATTACCTATTTCATTAACATCATAACATAGAATATACAATTATATGTATGTTATTGCTCTGAATATCTAGTTAACCTTTATAGAATTTAACTGGTGGTTGGGGCACCTGGTGGCTTAGTTGGTTAAACATCAGACTCTTGATTTCAGCTCAGGTCATGATCTCAGAGTTGTGAGATCAAGCTCCATCTAGGGCTCTGGGATGGGTGTAGAGCCTGCCTAAGAGTGTCTCTTTACCTCCCCTTCCCACACCCTTCCACAGCCTGAAAAGGAAGGAAGGAAGGAAGGAAGGAAGGAAGGAAGGAAGGAAGGAAGGAAGGAAGGAAGGAAGAAAGGAAGGAAAGAAAGGAAGGAGGAAGGAAGGAAAAGGGAAAGGAGGAAGGAAGGAAGAATTTAACAGGTGGCTCAAAGGGAACATAATTTTGTTTACCCACATTATTATTCTTAGTGACAGTCATTCATTTCTAGATCCTAACTTTCATCTAGTGCCATTTTTCTTCATATAACATATTAAAAGAAAGGACAAAAATAACTTGATCACAATAGTTGCATAAAAACTTCATAAAAGTCAGCATACCTTCTTAATAAAAATACTGAGCAAACTAGGGTTAAAAGGTAACCTCCTTAATCTAATAAAGAGTATTTATTAAAAGTTTAGAGATAATAGCAGTCTTAATGGTGAAGACTTATGGGTTGCTGATAAGATTAGAAGGAAAGTATTTTGGCTCTCACCATTTCCATTCCTCATTATACCTGAAGTTCTAATGCATGTTATCAGGAAAGTAAAATAAAATAAAATAAATAAATGCCAGCCAGACTGGAAAGAAAGAATTTAAAGGTGTTTTTCTTTTGTTGTTATTTATTTGTTTAGCTGATCACATGATCTAATAAGTGATCCATTAAAAAAAAAAACCTGGAAGCAATAAGATCAGCAAGTTCATAGGATACAACATGAAGATACCAAAACCAAATTGCATTTCTGTACATTAGTAATGAAAAATACAAAAATGTTTTCAAAAATTATTTTACTTGTCTATACATTCTTTTCTTTTATATTTAAAACCTTTTCAATTCTAGGTTTAATATTCTCCTGAATTTTCCTTTAGTTTTTTATATGATTTTTTTAATATATTTAGTTATTTTTTTTAAGTTTATTTTTTTTTAATTTTTTTTATTTGACAGACAGAGATCACAAGTAGGCAGAGAGGCAGGCAGAGAGAGAGAGAGGAGGAAGCAGGCTCCCCAATGAGCAGAGAGCCCAGTGCGGGGCTCAATCCCAGGACCCTGGGATCATAACCTGAGCCGAAGGCAGAGGCTTTAACCCACTGAGCCACCCAGGTGCCCCTTAATATATTTAGTTATTTAATTGTACCTGTTACTTAGTGATAAATTTTTCTAGGTAATAAAGTAAGGGAAATCTATATTACTTAGAAATATTACTAGAGTAGCTTTAAGCTTTATTGTATTTAAGCTTTATTACTATTTCATTATTTTATTAAAGGCAAATATATAAACCAGAGAAATGAAATAACTGGATTAAACTTCTCAATTAGTATTTAGCCTAAATAGACTGCCACATCTAATTTTCTACCCTTTTTTTGAGTATGTGTTACCTTTGTCTGTTACTTCTGAATATTTTAAAAATGCATTAACTGTGGTTCAAAAATGATGACAATTTTAACTTTGGAGATGTATTAAATATAAAAATGTAAGTGCATAAACATCTAACCAATATTTTGTTTTCCTGCCCAAGAATATGCGGGATTTCTATAAATGCTCAATATCTCAAAGTAAAACTTATAGATTTATTTAATCTAAGATTAAGGAAAGACAATAAAGCAAATGAGAGACTCACAGGTTTGTCTATACCTATATACATTTAAGAAGAAAATTTTTATTTGGCTATAGACTTTTTGTGGAGATGAGGCCATATCAAGGTGTACCTAGTATAAATTTTACCTAGGTGCCTTCCTTGATTTTAGCAGAAACTTGCAGAGGCCATATACACGTTTGCTACTCAGAGTGTGATCTTTAGACCAGTGCATCTGTATTACCTACAAGCTTGTAAGAAACTTAAAACCCTAGGCCTACCTATTGAAACAGGACCCACATTTTAACAAGATCGCCAGATGATTTTTATGCACTTTAAAGTTTAAGAAGCACTGATTAAGACCATCTATAACTTGTACCTAGAAAACAACTTGAAAAAAGAACAAACCAAGTTATAGTGGAAATAGTGCTATTCAGTATTAGCTATTATTGGTAAATATTAGTAAAGACAAGATTTTTTTCCATTACTAATAACATTTGTTTGAATTCTTTTTTAAGCCTAAGTTAGCTAAAGGCCCACTTAGCTGCAGTGCAGGTTTTATAAAAGTATGTTGGGGAATGTGTAATGTAAAGCATCATTTGTAAAGATGTACCCCAAATCCTAGTACAAGAAAGGTGCTCAGTACTTATTTCTGAACAAAATAGTGAATGAGTAGTTTAATGAATGGTTTGAAAGTGAATTCAAATGAAAATACAAGTCTTAATACTTCTTTGTTAAAGAAATAGATTATCTTGGGGCGCCTGGGTGGCTCAGTGGGTTAAGCCTCTGCCTTTGGCTAGGGTCATAATCTCAAAGTCTTGGGATGGAGCCCCGCATCCCTGCATCGGGCTCTCTGCTCAAGCCGGGAGCCTGCTACCCCTCTCCACCCCCTCCTGCCTCTCTGCCTACTTGTAATCCCTGTCTGTCAAATAAACAAATAAAATCTTAAAAAAAAAATAGATTATCTATATTATTATAATTCTAGACTATCTATACTTTATTTCCATAAGATGTGTGAAAAGGAATGTGTTTGTTTTTATTTTCTGCTGTTGCATAGCAAATCATCACACATTTAACAGTTTAAAATATATAAATTCCTTACCTCATGTTACCCATGTGTCGGCTCTGGGTGCATGTTCCATGGGTCCTCAGCCCAGGATCTAATCAGGTTGCAGTCAGTACTACTCAGGGGTCCAGTCTCATCTATAGCTCAGTCTTCCTCTTCCCAGCTCCCTTGCTGTTGGAAGGTTTCAGTTCCTTGTGGTCCTCAGACTAAGTTCCCTGCTTTCTTGCTGAGTGTCAGCTGGGATCTGTGCTCAGCTACTAGAGACCACTAGCCATTCTCTGCCATTGATTGAGCCATTTCTATAACATAGCAGTTTTCTTCTTCAAGACCAGTAAGACAGCTTTTCTCCGGTCTGCTAGGATGTAATTCTGTATAATATAGTCAGTGTTCTGACTCTCCTATCACTTTGGTCATGTAACATAATTTCATCAAAGCAGCAGCTACCCAATCATAATTGAGTCCCATATATTTAAGAGGAGGGGATCACACAGTACATGGACATCAGGGGGATCTCATGGAGCATCTTTGAATTCACCTACCCCAGAATTCACATATAAAAAGACTTATAAAGAACACCAAAACTTCCTTGACCTTCAAAGAACTGACTCAGAAGCCCTAAGAACACATATCTATGCTGCTTCCAGAAATGATACAAGTCACAAAATGATACTAAGTCACAAAAATAATACATCGAACACTCCAGTTTTTACTAAAAATATATTTTCCTGGATAAATATCCATTATGCTTCATATGCATTCCAGTGTTTGCAGGTGATGTTTTTTTTACTAAAGCATTTCTATCCATCATATACTTGAAATAGAATATCATTACTTCTCTTAATTTTACCTTCTTTGTTCAGAATAAAATACAAAGTGCTGGTTATATGATGCTTGCTGCTACATGCAATAATGTTCTAGTGCATTTATTAGATTTTTTAAAAGTCCAATTCTAAAAAAATCCTGAACAATGAAAAGCCTAATAATTTGAAAAGAGCAGTATTATTTTGTGAAAATGCCAAGTTAATTGGAAAGCCACACATTTACTGTAGGCTAGATTATTTTAAAACGTAACTCATTTGTTAGAATTGTATGGTATAGATTATGTAAGAATGATACTTCAAAATAATTTAAGAGCTCTTTTTTCCTGCCTTCCTTTATACTGTTAAAATCAGAAGAGGGAAGAACATGAAAATGTGATACCTTTGCCTTGATGATTACCTTTCAATCATATAATAATATCGTGCCAAGCTGTTATGAGCTAGTGCAGATCACGGAAATAAAAGGACAGAATTATACATGACTACTAAAAATAAATTTTACAGGAATTAACCTTGAGACAAGTATAATAAGTATAAACTACTTCTCTGTAAAGATAATGCATTGGGGCTTTTTTAATTTCTTGGTTCTTACAAACTGATTTTCCTAGAGAGGGGGCTAATAATAAATAAGTTATTGTCATTAAAACTACATGGACCTGGGTGTCTCTGTGGTAACCTTAGAAGCTGACTTTAATAACTTCATTTTTCTTCATTTTATTAAAGCCCAAAAGGCAAAGCGTAACCATAATTTCGATGAACACAATTACAACCTCAAATTGTTTGATGACAGTTTAATCCTAATATTAAAAAAAACTCTCATGGTAATTTTGATTGCTCATTATAATGTATGCTGTACCTTGATTTGGCACTTTTCATTTACACTCTATGGTTTTCTTCAGGGCTTGGCACAAATGCAAGACAATAGTATAACTGAATGTCTTGGATATTCTGATACCATGCCCAAAATCTCACAATACACTGCGTGGTTTAATTCAACTCCTCTCTTCTTCTCCATAGCAGAGTCCTTAGGCAAAATGAGTGTGAAATTTTAGGAACAGGACTCCAAGGTGAATCTAATCTTTCAGCCCCTCTGGAATGTAGTTTCAAAATAATGTGACTTGCATTTCAATGACATATGTAAGAACCCAAAACTTAAATGCTTTCTTTTCCCATTTGAGGAATAATATTGATTTTAATAACTTCAAATTTAATGCAACCCCACACACTCTAAAATTATTTATTAACACCCCAGAGCATATTTCCTATGCTAAATTCAATATTTCATATACTAAATGATTAATGATTATTCTGACCTAAATATCAGTAATGTCTTAGCATTGCTTGTTCCTGGCAGAAATGTTCAGGCCTCAGTAGACCTGGCAGAAAGGGCTAAAGAGAAGGAAACATCTGAGGTACCCACATCACTGTATGCAGTGCCTATATTTTCCTTGTCTCTTCTGACATGTCCTCAGGATCTTTTGTGATCATGAGTACCATGGTACCTGCTCCTCTACCGAACACTCTTTCTACCTTATCGGTATCATCACAGAAATTGCAAGTAGGGAGAATGGAATCAGGGTGGACAAGAATAGATGACTTGAGCAGGGTGGGTCATGAGCAATAGACAATGGTTTTCTTGGGCACAAGACTAGCTGGGAGCTGAGTCTGTTCATTATAGCTCTAGGCTGACCATGACCCATGTATCGTAGAAGCTGGATAGTCCATCTATGTAAAGCTGAACATCCAAATTTTGTTGTTGAAAGAGTCTCTTAAGAAACATGTTGAATATACAGATCCAAAGTCTAAATCATACAGATTTGGTCTCAGTAGTATAGGGGAACCACTGAAATTTGCATTTTAACAACCAACCTAGTATCTTTCAAGACCAGACATTCCAAACCATCAAACTGTGACTTGTATAGAAATTTAAAGATCATTATCTCCCATGACACTTAAGGGTTCCAAGAGGAAGGGGAAAGTCTATGGAAAGCCACATATATGATTTCCTTTCTTCTTCCTGGGAAAAAAGTGGAAAGAATAGCTGGAACTCCTAGTGAAACTGATTCATGACTAGAAACCTGAAAAGTGTTAACAGTTCCGAAGTGTGCCTCTTCCCAAGAAAAGAACATTTAATTTCATAATAACCCAAATAGAGAAGTTTAATTGTTTTAACTTTCTGAACTAGGCTCTTTATACTTTTAAAATACTTAAAAACATATTTAGAAAACATCATATCTATGGAATTGGGGGGACTGAATATTTAAGGTGGGTAAAGGTTTTCTGGCACTATACTTTCTGAAACTTCTGGACTACTATGTTAAACAGTTTTAGTGGTGAGAAGTAATCATGGTATCCAAATATAGATTTTATTTTGTAAAAGACACTGCTATTTGCTTTACATCATTGCTTTTCATTTTGTCTAAAACCCTTTTTGGAAAAAGAACTAGGATACTTTAGATGTGTTGAGGAAGTTAGTCCCAAGTGTCCACAACACTACCATATCTAATATAAAAAAATCCATGACAATTCTAGAACATTACATAATGGTATATTTATATAAAATTTAGAATACTATTTAAATTATTTAAAAACCTAAACCGTCAAGTAACTTAACATTCCAGTAAGATCCATGACATTTATATTGTAGCTTCTCAGTCTAAGTTTTCATTATCACAAACTTCCTGAATCACCACTCTGTATCCCTAAGATTAATATTTCCCAAATTCTTCTAATCTTAAGAACAATCCTGAAGTGTCAGATGATTATCCCACTTAATGCAAGTGAAAGATAATCCTTAAGAAAGCAAGTAGTTTCCCAAGGTCACATACAACCAGTGCTTACACAATCTGTCATTTGAACAGAGGTCTGTTCTAACCTTAAACCTACAGTATTCCCACTGTTTGTCCTGTGAGAAGGAAGCTTGATTTTACAAATAATAAAAGATCACACAGAGAGAAATATGTAAGTAGGGCAGAAGTTTGAGCTGAAAATGCTGTTTAAATATGATACAATTATAAAAGAGCAAGACTTCATTTACTGCTCAGTAAAGAATAAATATGTAAATGATAAACCTTTAGTGTCTACATTGTGTCCGGTACTCTACTAGGGGGAGAGTAAGACACAGTTTTTAATTCCTAAAGAGTAATAAGTAATCCACTGATAAATTTTATGATAAATGTCCAATACAGAGTAAAGAATTGATACCCTATGTTCTGAAACTACATAAGTTAAAGGGATAGTCAAAGCCCACCTTTATGAGTGGGTGAAATTCTCTGTACTGTGTTTGTTCTGGTTATCTAATTGGGTTTTATCTTGTCCCTGAAAGTTGTGGGCTATTGTGATAAATTATGAAGATATTTTTCCTTTCCCTGTATCTCTGATCTCAAAATATGGCTTTGTAACTCCTCCTATTAAGGGATGGACTCTTTCTTACCCTTTGAATATAGGTGTCTTTAAAGTTTGCTTTGGTCAAAGTGACTGTAGCAAAAATGAGGGAGAGCAGCCTTGAAAACCGCTTGTGCATTAAGCTTGCCATCTATCTCTGCCTGCAGAGCTCTGATGCCCTGTGAACAAGCCCAGACGAGCCAGCTGGAGAATAATACATGAGAGAGACCCCATCTATTCCAGCCTTCCCAGATAAGACATCATAAACCAGCCAGCCCCAGCTATTACCCTCTAGCTGACAGCAGATGTATGAATGATGGGGCCTGGATAAGAACATCTGCCCACCTGAGACCAGCCCAAATTGCTGACCTGCAAAATCATGACTGAAATAGATGGTTGTTGTTTTAAGCCTTAAATTTTGAGATAGTTGGTTACACAGGACTAGATAACGGAGACAGATGAAAAATAGACATGCACCCTCATCCCAGGTGTTGACCATGACAGAGAAGGCAAAATAGCAACTGGAAGGGAGGGGGAAAATGTTTTTTACATGTGACGATTGACAGTAAAAGGAGGGAAAAGTTCAGATGGATCCTCCTGATAAACTATTATCCACAGAAAATGGGGGGTTGGGTCTTCAGAGAATCAGGTGATAAGATAGTGAGCTAGATGAGAATGGTAAAAATTTGAAATATACTTTGTGGAAGAGGGAGAGATGACAAGGGACTCTTGAAAATGTAATGTCCTACTGAATTTGGAGACTCTAAAACTGTTGGGGATCTGTTACAGATTAACATGAGCCATTCCTTAGAAGTTATTGCACTTTTGAAGTCCCGGAGAAAATTAAAGGAAGACACATGGCATACAGCTAGCAGAATCTAGAGATTTTATTTCAGCAAATATTATACCCTGAAGCAATTGAATTCAATCAAACACCAACTCCAAATTTGGCTCAGAGAAAGAAACTTTTAAAATGATTTCATAAACCAAAGGCTAGACTCCTATCAATTCTTCCCCAAGAATAGACAGCAAATCACCCACAGACAAATGGGGAGAAATTATGAGGGGGTATTATTAGTTGAGACTCTTCTTGAGATGTTTCTGAATTCTTATGGCCCAATAACTTTGTAATATTCCAAATAGGGCAGGACTAGACACTTAGAGGCAAACACAATCATTCTCATATACTGTTCTAGCAGACATTTTAAACTAGTTTTACTGTCCTTCAAATATACATGATTCTGACTCTGATAATAAGAATCTTCTTACTATGAATATTATGACTCAACTTCCTGGGAATAAAAGGAAACTAATTTTATAAATCTCTGGGTGTTCTGCCTGAAGGTTAGCTAACAGCTCTTCTCCCACAACACGCAATCGAAAAAGTTTCTTGCATTTTTAGACCTCCCTTTACTTACTGCAGGATATGTAAATTTCTTCAACATTAAATCCATCATCTGTCTCCTTCCTTTTTCTCTTCCTTTCTCCTTCCCTCACTTCCTCCTTTCTACCTTCTCCAAAGTTTATTTAATGCTTCTATGTGATCTTTTGCTAACAGTTCAATGCGATTAGTAACATTACTATCTTAAGTTAATCTCAGTCATTCCTTACAACATTATCCTGCTGTAATTCCTTCATGGATATTAAATTCATATATTTTTTAATTAGAACAGCATTTGCACAGGGTAAAACATTAGAAGAGCTTGCTATTATTAGTAGTAACACATATCACTACTTGATACTAATTTTAATTAGTTACCTTGATATTTATTAATCACCTTGAAAACTAGAATAAGAGCCTAAAAAGATCAGGGATTTTCTCTGCCTTACTCATTGCTGTCCCCTACACTTAAAACAATGCCTAGCATATATTAGATACTTAGTAACTATTTGTTGAAGGAATAAATACCTCAGAAGTCCTCACAGGCTTATGGAAAAATCAATAAATATAACAGTGTAGGAAATTCTAAAATGGAAATACTTTTGAAGAACAGAAAAAAAAATATGATGGAGTTTCTTGCTTTGGGACGGGAGATAAGCAAAATATTTTCCAAGAGTTGACTTCTAGGTTTAATTTTGAACAGAGAGGGAAAAAATGCATAACATGTAGATATTTGTACTTTATAAACTGTGGATGAAATTCCAAAAGCAGATTTTAAGAGTATTTCAGGAATAATAGTACTCTTGTAATAAACACAAAACTAAATATTAACAATTTAAAGAAAACCCACATTCTATTTGATATACTACCTAGTCATAGTAAAACATCTATGTGAATTGATAAAATAATAATGTAGTTCTTGTTATTTACTGAATGTTTACTGTGTCTCGGATATTTGCTAAGGGCTTTGCATCTGTTATGGAATTTAATCTTTACAACAGCCTTCAATTTTATAACAGCAATATTTTAATTATTATTATTAAACATTTGGTTGCAGTTTCTCAAGCATGGCGTTTTGTCATTGCCATCATTTTTATTGTTTCCTGTGCCAAAAATGATTTTCTTCTACATATTCTAATGTTTGGCTTCCTCAATTTATTCAAGTCTTGGCTTGGATATGACTCCATTAGAGAGCTTTTTTCTGATTACCCCATCCATTGTAACATACCCATTGCTTTTTTTTTTTTTTTTTGCTATAACTCATCACCTCATGATAATATAATATAAAATACATGGGCGCTGAAGCTTCCTCTTACTTGTTCAACTCTATTTCTTCAGCAACTAGATCAGTGATCACCAAATAGTAGATGGTCAATAAATGATTGAAAGATTAAGTGACATTTCAGTAAAACATATGGGATTTGAACTCAGGACTAAGTTTTTTTTTTTTTTAATTTATTTATTTGACAGACAGAGATCACAAGTAGGCAGAGAAGCAGGCAGAGAGAGAGGAGGAAGCAGGCTCCCTGCTGAGCAGAAAGCCTGATGTGGGGCTCGATCCCAGGACCCTGGGATCACGACCTGAGCTGAAGGCAGAGGCTTTAACCCACTGAGCCACCCAGGGGCCCCTAAGTTTGGGTTTTGATGCTTTCTCTTAACTACCTGTTACTGAAAATATTTAAACACTCATCTTCATTCAATCAGCTACTGACCCAACATTTCTCTTTTGCAGTGGACTTGGTGAACCCCCCACCAATAATTATGCTCTGAATTATTAGATCCTTTTCATTTTCATGGACTTTATTTACATAGTTATCCATTACTTGTGACATTATCAAGTAGTATTTTTCTCTTTCTAGTGATCATTGCCATCATCCAGCAAACATGGTTAGCATTTAAGTTATAAAGCCTTCAACAGGTGTGCCTGGGTGGCTCAGTCAGTTAAGTGGCTGCCTTCAGCTCAGGTCCTGACTCCAGGGTCCTGGGATTGAGTCCTGTATCTCTGGGTGGGGGTGGGAGAATCCCTGCTCAGTGAGGAGTCTGCTTCTTCCTTCCCCTCTCCCTGCTACTTCCCCTACTTGTATGCTCTCTCTTTCTATCAAATAAATAAATAAATAAAAAGCCTTCAGTGATCTATCATGTTCCAGTTATCTAGCCATTTGTCTAATATCCTTTAAATCAAAAATTTTCTTTATAAACATCCCTACCTGCAAAGGAATACTCTCAGTCCCACTTAAATGCCAAGATAGAAGTTGTTGACAGTCTCCTGTTGCCAAGTAAGTCACATCACTGTCGTTATCCTCTAGGCATTGTATCTTCAGGCATTTGTCACAGGAAACCATGATTTCTTTCTTAACAGACTTTAGTGTTTTGGCTACTATGACACCACACTTTTCTGAATTATTTTTCTCTTATCTAAGTGACTACTCTGTCAGTATCCATCATGTGCTCTACTGCATGACTCAGTCATGGGCTTCTGCTTTTCTATTCTACATATACCTTCTCTCTAGGACATTTTATCCATTCCTAAAGCTGTATATTCTGTCCATACATTGATTTTCCCCACATTAATATTTCTAGTAATGATCTCTCTGGACTCCTACATTTGCCTCCTTGCCTGAGATATTGGAGGTCTAACAAGCATGTAAAACTAAACATGATCGGAAACAATCATCACCACAATCTGGACCTGCCTCATCCACCATATCACAGTAAATGGCACCATTAACCACTCAATTTTTTAAGCTAAAAATTACTAATATGTGTGCTTGGGTGGCTCAGTTGGTTAAGCATCTGCCTTCGGCTCAGATCGAGCCCTGCATCAGGTCTCCCCTCAGTGAGGAGCCTACTTCTCCCTCCCTCTGCATCTCCCCCTGCTTGTGCCCTCTCTCTCTTTCTCTCTCTCTCTGTATAATAAATAAATAAAATATTTTTTAAAAAAACAACTAGTTTTTTTTTTTTTTTCTAGTAATGACCTCTCTGGACTCCTGCATTTGCCTCCTTGCTTGCCTCTTTGTTGTATGTGCTGGAGCCCTAAATAATTAATCCTTCAGAAATCCCTGAGTTCTTTCCCAAAACATTTTTTTTAAAGATTTATTTATTTGAGAGAGAGACAGAGAGAGAGCATGAGAGGCTAGAAGGTCAGAGGGAGAAGCACACTCCCCGTGGAGCTGGGAGCCCAATGTGGGACTCGATCCTGGGACTCTGGGATCATGACCTGAGCCGAAGGCAGCTGCCCAACCAACTGAGCCACCCAGGCGCCCCTTTCCCAAAACATTTTTGAACATCTTACCATTCTTCTCTTTCCATTGATACTGCTTCTAGCACAAATTACATACTTCATCATATACTTACTCTAACTCTTTAGTTCAGTTCAGAAATCTAAATTCTCTAGTTCAGGCTATTCCTATTTATTTTTAATAAGGGTTAGTTAATTTTATCTAGGGAATCCACATACTCTATAGATAAAGAATCTCTCTCAGGTCTCAATAGCCAGGAGAAGTTTCAGGCCCCACCAGGACCATAACAAGGAAATAGAAATTTCAAAATCAAGCCCCCATCCCTTGGGGCACCTGGGTGGCTCAGTCAGTTAAGCATCTGTCTTTGGCTCAGGTCAGGATCTAAGAGTCATGGGATCAAGCCCTGCATAGGGCTCCCTACTCAGCAGCGAGTCTGCTTCTCCCTTTCTCCATTTCCCTCTGCTCCTCCCATCCTTATGCTTGTGCTCTTTCTCTGTCTCTAAAATAAATAAAATCTTAAGAAAATAAAACCAAGACCACTTATTGCTGCTTTCTGAGTGGCAGTTCCTTCCTTCTATCCCCATGCCAGACAAAACGCATTGACCAAGCTTGACTTAAACACATCTCTCAACCCCCAATTTTATGTCACCTTAAAATTTCAGTGCTCTTAGTGAGCCATTTACATTATCCTAACCAGTTTTTCAGATTTCAGGAAAAGATCATCTGATTGGCTCCTCTTAAATCAGAGGTCCATCAAATCCCTTGGCTAAATCATTTTAACCCTCTGTAGAGAGTAAGGGGTTTCTGTTCTGAAAATGAAATGTTGACAGTCTCTCAAAAGACATGAAGATAACTAAGAAAAAAAAAATTCTTAATTTTTTTATATTTTTAAATTTTTATTTATTTTTTAAAAATAGTTTATTTATTTACTTGAGAGAGAGTATAAGAGGGGAGAGGGTCAGAGGGAGAATCAGACTCTCCACCAAGCAGGAAGCCCGATGCGGGACTCAATTCTGGGACTCCAGGATCACGACCTGAGCAGAAGGTAGTTGCCCAACCAACTGAGCCACAGAGGCATCCAGAAAGCATATTTTTAAAGGCATTTTAAATATTGAAACAATACAAGAGGGGAAAATTACAAGAATATAAACTAGAGAAGGGAATAATCCAGAGGCCAGAAGCCTCAAGAAATATCTTCAAGGTATAGTTTGGATTAAACTAGATTGAAGACAGGCTTAGAAGATGGATTTAAATTTCTCTCATCTGGGAAAAAGAACTATTGCTGAAGATTAAGAAGAAACCACTTTGGGGGCACCTGGGTGGCTCAGTGGGTTGGAGCCTCTGCCTTCAGCTTGGGTCATAATCCCGGGGTCCTGGGATCGAGCCCCGAGTTGGGCTCTCTGCTCAGTGGGGACCCTGCTTTCCCCTCTCTCTGCCTGCCTCTCTGCCTATTTGTGATCTCTGTTTGTCAAACAGATGAATAAAATCTTGAAGAAAAAAAAAAGAAGAAGAAGAAGAAACCACTTTGGAAAGTAAAAAATGTTCAATAACTGAATGCTATCTGAAAGGCCAAATAGTGGAGTCAGTACCCAATGATGAAGCTCGTGTGGGATATATTTATCCTTACCAGCCAGTCAGCTTTAAATTTTGATAAAGGATCCATAGATATTGAAGGCCATCATGGCCCAAATAGATCTCTTCTTTTTAAATGGTGAGAGCAGTTTCTTTTTTTGTTTGCTTTTGTTGTTTTTATTTTGTTTATTTATTTGACAGAGAGAGAGAGAGCAAAAGCAGGGGGAAGGGCAGAGGTTGAGGGAAAAGGAGACTTCCTGCTGAGTGGGGAGACTGATGTGGGGCTCGATCCTGTGACTCCAGGATCCTGACCTGAGCCAAAGATGGATGCTTAACCAACTGAGCCACCCAGGCGCCCTGAGACAAATTTCTTTATAAGGATGGAACTTTGAAAACATTCTTCAATATGAGTCAAACACTGAACTTGTGAAATTGGGGCCAATATTTGAAAAATATTTGTAATCAGAGGCAAAAGAAAACATTTAAAAGGATTTTTAAAATAGAATCTGTTGTGGACTTGGCATAATTCAAAAAAACTAAATTGAAAAAAAAAACTAAAAACCCAAATATCTGATGATAAAATAGCAGAGCCAATTGATAAGGAAATAGTCTAAATCAAACTTAAATAAAGTGAGTAAAAGAAGGAAAGATTATAAAGAGGTTAACATTTTAGTAGGGTAAGTTTATCAGAAGAGGGAGTTTAATATAATTAAATTTAAAAGAGCATGACTAAAAATAAATAAATAAAAACAGTATTTTGTGGAGGAATATCAACAGACTTCCCTGAGATGTACAAGTAAAGAGCAAAGATTGATATTTAAGATAATTTACAATAAAGATACTAGTGGACAAAAATAAATTGATTATATTTATGGATAATTATCTTTCCTTATGAAGAAGTCAAAAAAATACTATAAATGCAGTAAGCCAGGATATAATAGAAACAAACAAGCAAAAAAATAAGTCAAACAAAATCTTGTCTCTCAGACCTATGGTAATGGCTTTTTCATTTAAAAAAATCTTCTTCAGTTAGTGAGAACAGGTACAGTGTAGGTCTTCTGTAAAAGCCAAGTTGCTTGACACAAATTTTTGGAAAGAAAGGGTACCTGTCTTGCTGTGAATTTAAAAATTCACAAGGTACAGCACATTTGGTAGGAGATAGGAAAACAATAGATTAATTTTGGAATTTTTTTAATTTAAAATTTTCTTAATAATTAATTTAGGTAGAAAAACCCTCATGTTATTGAACCTGTTACTTTTGGAATTGGTTAAAAATGTTGTCAGTAGTAACTACAAAGACATGATTTCTTCAGGGGAAAAAAAGGCAAGTATATAAATGATACAAGACTACAAACTTTAAAATAGTCTGTTCATGAGATTTTCCTCTCCCAAGAAATAACTGTTCTGACAATGACTTTAGAGTCCAACAGTCTGGCTTATTCTTAACTATTTGGGAATTAAATCAGAGTGTATAATTTTGGCATGCCTAAAGGTATTTGGAAATGGCATCATCACAGCCTGAAAATCTGGCTAGTCCTAGGTTATTGGAAACCAATATCATAGCTTGGAAATATGGCCTCCTCCTGTATATTTAGAAATTAAATCAGAGCATAACAACTTGGCATATCCAAAATGATCTGGGAAAGTTAACATAGTATAGTGATTTGGAAAAACCTCAAATATCTGGAGTACCATCACTGTCCAAAGTTTGAGACTGCAACCAGAGTCACACGTTTCAAAACATGTTGGGATAACTTTTATAAATGCCCTTGCCATTTTAAGATCCCAAAATTCTGTATAATTTGATATTTCATATAGTCTATGAAAACCACGATTAATTTATCTATCTAACTAGGATACCTTTGAAAGTGAAAGGGGCACTCTTATTCTGGGAAATGAGACAAAAATTGAGACTGTTATAAGCAAGATTTTTATCATGCTAAACTGAGCATAATATCTGGGCATTATATTAGAACAGAATAAACAAAGGACAGAAATCTAACTCAATATTAGAGAAACTAGCTTAAAGAGGAAGCAGAAAAAAGGAGACACTTATTGGCTTACAGCTCCAGCCACCTTTCACCCCAACCTCCCAACAGTAGAGTAGGGAGAAGAGTAGTGCTGGCATCTCATGTTCATTTGCTTCTCTTTGCCTGACTATACATATACACTTAACACTGGAAAGCCCACCAACTCTACAAGGTCATTTGGACTTACAGACTGATAGCCCAAAAAGTTGAGAGGAAACAGATCCAATTATTTCAATGAGAGACTCTTTTTGGTCTAATTATGGCTAGGAATATTGAATAATTATTTTGACCCTGTCTTGGCCACATGCCCATTCCTGTAGGAAGTATGCAGCATACATTATAGAAGGGTGCATGAGGGAGCCAGACAAAAAAACAGCTACTAAAGACATTTATTTAAAAAATAATAGGATGGGGGCGCCTGGGTGGCTCAGTGGGTTAAATCCTCTGCCTTCAGCTCAGGTCACGATCCCAGGGTCCTGGGATCGAGCCCCGCATTGGACTCTCTGCTCTTCAGGGAACCTGCTTCCCCCTCTCTCTGCCTGCCTCTCTGCCTACTTGTGATCTCTGGCTGTCAAATAAATAAATAAGATCTTTAAAAAAATAAAAATAATAGGATGGTTTAAGTAAACAATTTCTTCCAATTCAAGAATAATTTGTCATTCTTCTGTTCCTAACATAATATTAAGAAATAGTTGTTGTAATTATCAAAAATAAAAGCTAACTATTACAATCTTTTTGTCTTTTTGTCACTCAGTGTATGATTTTTAAATATTTGTCTAAAAAATAAAAATTTAAAGATTTAAAGTTATAGAAAGACTATTGTCATGCAATTATTCCATTCATTTCACTCTTTTGACTTTTTATTTTTTGACAATTTAATATAAAAGTAGATTACAAAAATACTAGAGAGTTCCATAAGCCCTTCACCCAGATTCCCCATTGAATTGCCATGTCTCCTTAGTCTCCTCTGATCTGTGACAATTACTCAATCTTTGGTTCATTTATTTTTCATAACATTGCCATATTAGCAAAGCATGATCAGTTATTTTGTAGATGGATATTGCCAAGAGCAATTATTTCTGATGTGACATCTCAAACAGTAAATTTCTACTTCCCTTCCTCATTCTCCATTTACTAATTGAAATTTGTCTCTAAGGAGTTGTTTCTTATCTTTATTCTGTTATTTCTGTATATCAGCACAGACTCATGAATATTTGTTTCTTTGTGTTATAATCATAGGCCATGCTATTTATTCTTCTGTTCAAGTTGTTCCTTCTTTGATTTCCCCAGCACTAGACTCAACTAGCTGTTCAAAGAGCTCTGAGTCTTCTCACTGGAGATAGTATTTAGAAACCA
>RCUC01139217.1:0-10423 GCA_003697995.1 Taxidea taxus jeffersonii | reverse complement strand
CGGAGCAATAGGGAGGCTGCAGGAGGCCCAAGGGACAGCCTGAGCTATGCGGCAAGCACCTTGGTGGCCCCCAGAGCCACCAGCAGGGCACAGGGGTCAGCGAGAAGCTGAGTGGTGACTTTCCGCCACCCCTGTAGCCATGCCCCCCCCCCAACACACCGGCTTGCCCCTCCAGGAGCACCAGCCCCCTCCCCGCCCTCCCAACCCCTGAGAAGGCCATCCTGCCCTGAGCTCAGCAGAGATTCATCTCCCCGCCCACACACCCACCTGCCTCCCGCCTCAATAAAGACAGACAAGCCAGTGATAGAAAAATAAGCAAAAGAGACAACAGGAAATCCGCAGAAAGACAAGCGGCCCGGAAATGTAGAGAATGTTCTCTGCGCCCCAGGACCAGGGGAGGCGACTCAGAACTGGGAGGAACCCTTTCCCACCCGCTTGGCAAACATGAACACACAGACACTGATCTGAGCTGGGCTAGGAGAGGACAGGGACAAGGGACCCACATGCCCCTTGTGGTAAAGGTGCAAGGTGAAACAGCCTCTGGGGAGAGCAGTTTGGACTTAGAAATTCCCATTTAGCGATTGCAGCCCTGGACTGTCTCCCACGGGTTCTACCCACGTGTGGGGGCAAAGGCGCACAGGTAAGACCTCAGCCCCTCTGGGTACGGCCAGTCTGATCACATGTGGGGCCAATGGCCCGTGTGCCTCCAACACAGATCACAGGGCTTGACAATAGCTCAGCCTGAGCCCCGAAGCCCATCCCCAGGCCTTCTCTATGTGTGAGTCAGGACAGCCCCATGGACCCCATTCAGCCAGCCCAGTACGGGGCAGAGAGTAGACCCACTCAGGGTTCAAGGAGCAAACCATCGAGTGAGAGAATGAACACACCTGGACAGGCCACTAGGTGCTCTCCAGGAAACATGGTGACATCAGTGCCACATGTGGCAGGTCCCCCACATCGGTGGCCTCAGTTTCCCATCTGTGCACTGGGACACAAAGAGCACCTAGCTATGGCAGGGCTGGGGGAGGGATGAACAGAGAGTCACGTGCTCTGTGAGGGCCTGGCGCCTGGTCCCTGCTTGTGGCAGGACCATAGGACCAGCCAGAGAGCTGCTAACGGGACCGCTAAAACCTGGACGGCACTCGAGTCCCAGCGGCCGAAGTGGGAGCAGCCCCAGTGCCCACCACCAGGAAAATGGATAAACAAAATGTGGCGTGTCCACACAATGGGACATCGATCACCCTCAGAGAGGAAGCTGGGATGTGAGCCACAATGTGGACGAACCCTCCCCTTGCACAAAGGACCCCAGGAGGCAAATCCGTAGACAGAACTTGATGGTGGGGATGAGGGGCCAGGGCAGGGGTGGGGAGCTAGTGTCTCCTGGGGATGCGGTCGGTCCGGGACGATGACAAAGTTCTGGGGACGGTTGGGGTCCTGGCACAACAGCGTGTTGGCATTAAATACCACTGAGCTGGACATGTAGAAATGGTTAAAATTGTAAATTCCGTGTTGGGTATATTTTACTGCAATTAAAACAAAATATGCCAACAGACAGTTTCTGGGCCCGAGGCAGTGAAACTGCAAAACCCAAGGGAAGGGGCTTGGCTGGCTATGCCCAGCATGGAGAGGCCTCACCTGCTGCCCTCGCCCACTGGAATCCCAGACAATAGGGGGACTTGGGGGGGGGGTGAGTGGGGCGGGGCTGCCCCTGAGTATGCTCACAGGGACAAAGGGAAGTGAGCACATTTTCCAGCTTAGTGCAGCTAAGTTTACACCTTGGTGCCCAAAGCAGCATCCCAGACCGTGCAACTTTCCCAACTTTTCCCAAGCATGGCTGTGTTTCCCAGCTGAGGCCTAGGGGAACCCCAGACCGCCCCACCCTTGTGTGGATGCTTTCTCAGGTCCTGGGATCCGTGGCCCTGGGTCACTAGCCCCGACCCAGCTCAGGACTTCTGGGGCAAACAGGTGCACGCTGGTTCTGAGGATTCTGAGGTGGAGGGGTGGGGAGCCACAGTGGGGCGGAGAGGGGCAGCAGGAGTGGGAGAGACGAAGGGCCTCCTGCAGAGTCCCTGGTCAAGGCAGCTGGACAGGAAGGGAACAGATATGCTCACACAAGGGGATAAGCAGGTGCATCAGCTGGAGGAGGAGATCGGGGAGAGCCAGCTGGAGGTCACCCATGGAGCAGTCGCTGGCTGATGGAGGGGGGGCAGTTGCAGTGGAAAGCACCCCCCTGAGGCAAAGTTGTGGGGGCAGAAGGAGAAACCCCCAAGAGCTCAGCAGGGCCTGGACATGGGCGCTCACGAGGATGTGACGGGCAGTGAGGTTGGGAGAGCCTCGGCCAAGCCAGGAGTCCGTCCCTTGATCCAGCGATCACATTTCCAGATTGCGCCCAGAGGAAGGGAAAGCAAACAGATCTGTGTGCCCCCGTGTTCACAGCATGAGTCACAACAGCCAAAAGCAGCCAAGGGTCCATCAACAGAAGAACGGATACGCACAACATGGTCCACCCAGTGCAACGTTTTTCGGCCTCAAAAACGAAGGATGTTCCGACACACCTGCCACCGCCTGGAGGAACCTCAGGGACGCTGCTGCACTCGGGGAGATAAGACGGCCACAAAGACAAACAGTGTGTGAGGTCACTTGCACGAGGTCCCCAGAGCCATCCGATCCACAGGGGAGAGAGCGCAATGGAGACTGCCGGGTGCTGGGGCGGGTGGATAGGGAATCGTTTCACAGGGGCCCATGGGCAAGCTCCGGAGGTGGATGGTGGGGAAGGTCTCGCAAGAATGTGAACGTCCTTAACGCTCCCGAACCATCTGGCTCTGGTTAAAAATGGCAGATTTTATGTGATCATATTTCAGCACAATAAAAAAAAGTCTAGATACAAAAAAAAAAACCCAACAAACCAACAAAACAAAACAGAAAGCGCTCTCTACCTAGTGAAGGCAAGAGGGAAGGGGTCCAACGAGGCACAGAAAACCTTCTCGGAGCCAGACTCCACAGGGCCATGTGCGGGAAGGAAGGCGCAGCGCTCCTCCCAAGGGTCGAGGCGGAGGGAAGAGCAGCTTTTGCAAAAACGCACGCGTATTGTGTGTGATACTATCATACACGCTGCTGCCCGCCCTCCCGGGGATGATAAAGGTAATAAAGGAACTCTAAGAAACACGAGTGAGGAGGACACCCCCGGAAGAGCTTGGGGCCCCTTAGTCTGGTCCTCACTACCCAGATGCGCATGGGAGGCAGGAGAGAGCTGGTGGTGGAGGTCAGCGAAGCAAGAGGCTCAGGCTGGTCAGTTAGCGGGGGTCAGGAGCGTGCTGTGAGCACCAGGACATTCGAACCAGAGAAGATGGGGCCTGGGTGCACGAACGTATCCTTTAAAGTCTCCTCTCTCCCTGGAATCGTCAGTGAGACTTGATGCCCGGGGGCCGGGGGGGGGATGGTGGGGACACTGCTCCTCCGAGGGGATTCCACCTGGCCTGGAGCTCAGCTGGCTGGCCCCCCGGCCCCACCACCAGCACCCTGCCCCCGAGTACTCCCATGAGCCATCTGGGGGCAGAGACAGGGCCCAGGGCCAGGGGACAGGCAGCCCTGCCTCCCTGCGGCCAGGTGACATCAGCTTCCCACCTCCCCACCAAACCCAGAATCCAGAGTATTTCTGAGGACTTGGGGAAAAGAAGCAGTGTCACCAACACCCGAATTCAGAAGACACAGGAGCTATAAACTTATGGGACCCCCGCATGGCCCCACCAGTCTGGGCCCTAGTCATGTCGGGCCTTTAGTCACCAGCCCCTCATCCCCCTTCACAAGACCACAGCCACGCAGGGCCAGGCTCCCCTGCAGTTCATTCCCCTTCACCGGAAGCTCGTGGGCACCCAGGGAAATGGCCTTTGCCGAACACGAATGCGATTTGGGCCTATTTGTTGGAGCAGAGTAGAGGGATCAAATCGGTATCTGAATAATTCAGCTTCCCTAGACAATGCGGCGGGCCAGGGGGTTTGGATGTGTTATTCAGGATTCGGAGCGAGTCCCCTTGCAGGTCTGCACACAGGACAACTATCTGTGAGGCCCATTTTGAGCTCTAAGCCAAAGGATGCCTGTCAGTAACAAGCTCGCTGTCTGGGCTGGCCATGCCGTCCCCGGGCTCCATGTCATGCTCCTCTCCTCCGCTAGGGCCCAAGCATTCCAGATCTCCAAATGTTCAGCCTGAGTGCCGAGGCAATCTGTCACCCTGGACAGAGAGTGGACAAGTGTCCGAGCAGAGCTCCTGCTCACTGGCTCCAAGTAGGAAGGCATGTCAACATCCCAGCACATTCCGCAGAGCACCCCCCACCCCCCGCCACAGGAGGGACCCAGGTCCTCCTCCGCTGCAGAGCTGGGCAGGAAGGGAGCCATGCTGGCGCAGGGGGGGCTGTGTCGCCTGCCAATGCTGTCCTATTGCTGCCACGGTGGCCAGTGACTGGCCCTAGCTCCCGCCCAGCCACGGATCCCAGCGGCTAGAGGCTCTCCTCTCCAAGTCACGGTGGCTCCAGAGTCAGGCACGCCATGGGAAATGAGAGGTTCTATTCCTGGCCTAACCCTCTTTCCCAAAACTGGGCCAGCCAGGGCCCAGCTACTGCCTGGGTCTTGGGACTGGCCTAAGACCCATTCCTGGGTCCCTGGGTCTCCTTAGTCTCTGTGGCCCCAAAGGCATATCTGCTCCCGGGCCAGTCTCTCCACAGGACCACACTTCCAGGGGTCAGGATCCTGTGGGCTTCGTAGAGCTGGGTCCAAGCACCGAGGGCCCAGCAGCCCAGGCTGAGCCCTGCCACCGTTGCCGTGGCTCTCCAGCTCCATCACCCCGGACACATGTCCCTGTCACCTAGCTTCACAGATTGCACATGCCACCGATTCCACGAGATGTGTGAAGCTGATGAGGACAGAAGGACTATGGGCCAGACTGCAGTGCGAGTCCTACTGGATGGGAGGGAGGGGCCCACCTGCACCCCAGCCCTCTCTCCTGCCCAGCCCAAGGCATGTGCCAGCTCCCACCCCAAGGACAGTGCCCTGTGCCTGAGCCAGCTTCAAGGGGTCCTGGGCCCTCAGGAGGTCGACCCCACGTGGCCCTCGAGGAACTCCCATCTAGGGAGGCGAAAGGATCAAGGAAGATAGCTCAGCAGCAGGAGGGGAGAACAGGGCCAGGGCCTCGGCACCGGGTCCCCTCTGTTGCTCCCACGTCCCTCTCTCACTCGCAGGGAGCTGGCAGCCCTCCCTGAGCCAGCTCTCGGGCTTTTTCTCTCTTGCAAGGGTTGTGACACCAACAGTCCCCAAATCTGGCCTTGAGTCATTGGCAGAATCACCAGCAAACTCCTGGACCCCCTCAGCCCTATAATATATAATATAATATGATATTATAATATATAACATAACATAACATAATATATATAATATAATATAATTGCCAGGAGTCCATCCTTTGCAGAACCCAGGTCCCTGTGTTCCCTCTCCTCCTCTCCTCTCCAACTCATCAGCTCTTCACATGGTCACTGAGCTCCAGCTGCGAGCCTGGTGCCACTGTAGGCACAGGATGACCACGGCATGGGAGAGGTGGACAGGGCACTGGGGCCAGCTGTGTGCCCAGCACCTCCCCCAGAGCCCAACCCGGGGCGGGGGCAGAAATGAAGTTTCTCCAACATGCCCTCTACTCGCTCCTCCAGAGCTCTGTACCTGCTGCCAGACGCCCTCTTCCCACTGTTTTGGCTAACTCCTGCTTGGTGAAGTATACTTCTTTCAGGAAGCCTGCCAGGATTTCTCTCTCATTACAGGTTCACCAGCCACCTTCTCTCTGTCCCCAGAGCCTCCCCGAGAAGTGCTTCCTCATGGTGCATTTTCATCATGCACCGTCTACCTTTCTCACCAGGCCTGGAGGAAGAACTGAGCTATGTCACCTCCAGCACCCGGTCAGCAGAGACACCCGAAGTGAAACTACCACCTCTTCCTCCCACCTCCTGCTATGGATGCCTGGTTGCTTGGCTGCCTGTTAGAAGGTGTCCCTGTCCATGTGACTCAGAGTAGGGCCCCACCTTTGGGGCAGAGGGAAGGGTCCCCTGCGAAGGGGGTGTCCTTCCTGAAGTCAACCCCCCTGGGGAGAGGCAGGTCCTCACAGAGGGAACTGGAAGTTGGAGGGGGAGGTCCAAGGAGAAGCCCTCCTCCTTCCTGCTGGCCAGTGCTGCAGTCGAGAGGCTGGCTGAGGCCGAGGGGCTGTGCTACCAGCCCTCCCAAATCCAGAGCAAAGCCCTGCTGAGATCCCTGCTGGGCCACAGGGGTTAGGGGGAAGGGAGCATCCAAGCCCAGAGCAGGGCATCTGTGGTGGAGAGTTCCCAGACCCCTGGGACCCCCAAGGGCACAAGTGGCCCTTAGGACCCCACTTTCCAGCAAGATGTTTCTTCCAAGGTACCTAGCTTGGAACCTGTGGGCCATATTTTAAGTTAGAAAAACAATGATTTCTTTATAAGATCCCCTCAGAATGCAGAAGAAAACCAAACACACACACACAACCTTGCACTGAGCACAGAACTCTGAAGAACCCAGAAGACACGCATTCCGGGACAGGTGAGAACTGGGCGGGGCCCATCTGAACCCCACTCCAGCCTTCCCCCTCCAACGTGTTACCAGCCGATGACCTTGGGCAGGTGGCCTCCTGAGTGGGAGCACCCCAGGTACGGAGTGGGAGCACCAGCCCCCTCTCCGAAGGGATGCGTGCACTGGAGACCAGCCGGGACTGCTCGTCCCCCATGCACCCCGGGCTCCTAGATGCTCGGCAAATGCAGACATTGATCTTTATTAGAGGAGTCAATGCCTCCCGCAGCTTGGGTCCTGGCCTGTGCGGGCAAGGTTCCCCATGGTCAGCACACACCAGGGATATATTTAGCTCCGGCTGTAGCGTCCGGGGGCAGGCATTCCAGCCAAGGACACAATGTTTCAGACCAGCTTTCGGGGCCACCCCAGGACCCAGAATCTGCCGGGCCGCTTGTTTGTAGTGGGAGCCTGTGTTATCATGAGTACACACTCCCGCACGCTGGGGGCCTGTGCTCGTAGCCTGCGGATGCCACCCACCGCCCTAGTTCCACTGTGAAAACACACCTCCCAAAATAGAGGATGCCGTCCCCGTCCCCAGAGCAGGAGCCGGGAGCCAGGCAGCTGCTCTCCAAGCAAATCTCCTCCTCGAACGAGAGCCTGTCTTCGGCAGATCCCTAAAGTGAATCAGCAGGAAAAAATAACACAGCACAGCACTAGGAGGAATAACAAAAGGGCCCAGAATCCTATGGCATTTGGATGTATTTCCTTCTAGGGGGATTTTTTCAGCGGTTTTTCTAGAAACCGTGGATAAAATTCCATGTCCCGTATTCATTCATGGGCAGCATCGATGCCCAAGGCTTATGGATCCTTGACGATCCTCTTAATCTGCCTTTATCAGTGTCTCCCCAACACCCCATCAGGGGGTTGGCAGGGTCAAAGCCATGGCTGTAATAAGATTGAGATGTTATTTCCCCTCTCCATTTCCACCTGCTCCCAAGAGGAAAGTTCTGCAGGGGCTGGTGACGTGTGTCCTCACGAATGATGGCACACAGGCAGGACGTGAGAGCCCAGCTGTCCCCCATTAGGCTGGACATTAATGAGATTTGCAAAACTGCAGATCGAGGCCTCCCCGGGCTCTAAAAATATGATCACACATGGATGGCTAGGATCCAACAAATTAGCAAAGACCTTAGAATTTCCTCCATTTTAATTTCTAACTCAGTCAATCTCAACAAATACAACACACTCCAAACCTCTTTGGGGCCCTCAAAAAATTTGAGTTGAGGCACTCAGACCTGGGCGCCGCAGCTCTAGGTGGACAATGATCCAGGCGCCCAGCGTAGAGGGGCCGGACAGCTGTGGGCCCGACTGCTCCAGACTTGCGGCAAGTGAGGCTGTGTGTCTAAGTCCGTGTCCGTGTTCCAGAACTTTTGCAGAAAGATTCCCAGAAGCCACGGTGCCTCTCTCAAAAGGCAGGAGTGTGTATTTAAGGCCCAAAGTGTGTGCTGAATTGCCCCGTTAAAGCTGGTACGAACCGAGGCCCAGTCAGCAGCCTGTGACAGCATGTAGCTCACAGGGTCTGGGGATGTTTAAATTGAGCCCAGTTAAGAGTGCATTTGTTTCTTAGGAGAGGTCGTTCTTAGATCCACGTGGGGAGGGGAGAAGGTGCGGGTCCCAGAAGTGGTGTGCTCCAGAGCCTGCCTGCCGGATGCTGGGGGATGGCCCCCCATTGCAGGTGTGATCAGGTGTGAGTCTGGAGCTGGGGAGCATCCCGGGGGATCTGGGCGGGCCCCGATGCACTCACACAAGTGTCCTTGTGGGCAGGAGGCAGAGGGAGGATGGACACAGAAGGGAGGCCTGGGGGAGACGGGGAGGGGTGGGGTGGAGAGTCGCCACCCCCGGGGCTGGAGGAGGTAAGAGGGGGATCTACCCGGAGCATCGAGAGCAGGTGGTCCTCAGGCTGAGGAGGGATTTGGGGTGGAAGGAGAGGGGGGCCGAGGTGGGAAGGGGAGAGGCAGCAGGGGTGGCAGGATAAAACCTTGCATGGCAGCCCCGGGCCTGCTTTGGCCAGACGGGAACTAGAGGGCTTGGAGGGAAGGGCAGTCAGGGCAGCACAGAGTCCCAGGAAGACCTGCCCGAGGACCCCAAGGGTGGCCTGCAGACTGTTGGCAGTGGCACCCCCTGTCCCTCAGCCCTGGGAGCCCCGGCTCACGCTGGGCTGCACCCCATACCCACGCTGCGCCCCCCTCCCCCCTCGGAGACAGGTGGAGAGGCGCCCAGCTGGACATGTGGCTTCTCACATACATATCGCATTTCCTGATTTCTGCAGCAGCCAGCAAGGTGTGCAAGGGAGCTGATGTGTAATTCTGTACCCACAACCGCTCTCTGAGCACGCGGCAGGCCAGGCCTGGTTTCAGAGCTGCAAGCAAACTGCTGGGTCTGAACCACAGATGAGAAGTTGGATCAGAGTGCACCCAGGCTCGAACAGAGGGGCCCTGGGGAGGCAGCAGGGCGGCCAGCCCCCGCTAACATTCATATCAGGTCAGCCACACTGACTTGCCCTCCTCGCTGCCCAGCCCTTCAGGCTCCCTGCTTACCACCCATGTGCTGGTCTCAAGACTCAACTCCATGTCTACTCCTCCAGGAAGCCTTCCCTAATGCCACGTGGGAGGGATTCCTCTTGCCCTGTTCCCATTCTGTCCCCCAGCCAGGTTCTGATGACACATGTCACCCGTCTGGATTATGATCTCTGGGGGGAAGTGTCCCTGTTGCACCGGTGTCCTCAGCACCCTCCGTGTGTCCCCCACAGGCTCATGTGCCCAGAACCATTTCTTACGCCTTGGTCAGACCAGCTGCTGCTTCATCTAAGGCAGGTGAGAGGAGGGGCAGCGGGTCAGGGACCCAGAGGCAAACACTGCCTACAATGTCTCATGGGAAAGAGCCCCAGCTATCACAGAGGCAGTGGAATGGGTGCTCAGAGATGCTGCCCCACTCCCTGTGCCCCAGTTAGGAGTGTGGGCTCAGGGGTCAGCTTGGCTTGCCAGCTGGATGGCCTCAGACAGGTGACCTGATTCTTTGGGCTTGTTTGCTCACCTCGGAGGAGAGAATCTGTTAAGGGTCATGGCACATGGGGGCCCAGGGCCCTCAGACAGCGCTGAAACCCCCGTCCCCCAGTGGGAAACACTGCAAGCCGCTGCTCATGGTGGGAGCCGGCTTTCCTGACAGCAAACTCTGGTCCCACCGTGTCCACATACAAGCATGGGGCTGGCAGGACCCGGAGGACAACTGAAGGCTCTTAAGGTGGAGGGGTCTGCCTGGGGGGCACCCAGAGCCCAGTGTTCTGGCTCTCCAGGGGACCAGCTCCACCTTCCCACCAAACCCAGAGGGGCTCATACACCATGCCAAGACCCAGGCTCACCCAGGACCAGCAAAAACCAGATTGTGCCAGACCCCTCCCCACTCACCGGGCCACGATCAGACTGTGCAGACCCCTCCCCACCCACCAGGGAGTGTCAGACTACGCTCCCCAGAGCTGGAGAAAGGCATGGATCCCGACCCTACAGATGTGGACCACTGAAAACTGCGGGGAGGTTGGGGTTTGGGTGGGACACTGGCCAGGAGAGGAAGGCTAATGGAGGTCCAAGAAGGTGATGTGAGTAGGGGTGATGTGGGTTTGGAATCCGGAGCTTACCAGGCTGGAATCCTGGCTGGTGCATCACCAGACACACCACAGATGTCCAGTCCCGGCTTCCTAAATAATCAGGAGTTGTGATGGGAACATGTACCGCTAGTGCCAGCCACACCCACCCAGTGTGCTGTGCGCCCAGCCAGGTGTCCCAGAGCCTGGGGCATGACCCCCCTACCCTAG